>PITA01021608.1:0-32303 GCA_004023965.1 Spilogale gracilis
TAGCACTTTAGGGCACCTGGGTGGTTCAGTCAGTTAAGTGTCTGCCTTCAGCTCAGGTCATGATCCCGGCTCAAGTCATGATCCCAAGTCCGAAGGTCCTTGGATCAAGCCCTGTGTGGGGCTCTCTGCTCAGCAGAGTGTCTGCTTCTTCCTCTCCCTCTACCTGCCTCTCCCCATGCTTATATTCTTTCTCTCTGTGTGTCACATGAATAAAATAAAATCTTTGAAAAAAAAAAAGATAATGACACTTTATTTCAATGCCCACAATATTTTCTTTTTCAGAGGACAGAATGTGAATGTCTTACTCCTTTTTGGATAACAGAGGGTCAAAGATAGAGTTTGATTTTAAATCCAGGTCTTTCCACATTCAAGTGTATGCCCTTGCCAGCACTCTCTTACAGTGCTTCTTCCTTTGGAATATCTTAGGCCAAAGTACCTTTTCATGAAAACTTATTAGAATTCTCTCCGTGGTTAGGGGATCTAGCAGTGAAAGCTGTTTTCCTGGTTTTCTAGTCTCTGGGAAAGGATTTCCTCTGTGGACAAAATGCATGCAGCTGTCAGAGGCCAACAATTTTACAGTTCAAGACCAGATGTGGTCGAATGTGTTGAGGAAAAGCAGGGTCACAAGGTCAAGTGTCAATTTTCCAGATCAATTTTTAAACTGTCTCTACTGATTAGGGCAATGGAAGTATCCATACATTTCTTGGAGAAGGTATTGATCAGGGAACAGAAGCTAACATAATTCATCCCAGCTTAGAAAAGTCACCACAAGGTATTCTGCTTGATTCATCCTCCCCCCAACGCTGCATATTTGAAAACATTTTGGAGGGGAACTGTGGGAATCATCTTCCCCAGAACACTGGCAGATATTTCTTAATTCCATTAATAGAAGCCTGGTGCCAGATCAAAACACTTTGTTGAATATTATCCTAGCTGGTGCCTTTATTTCATTGGCTCAGTGTCAGTAGCCAATTTCTATAGACATGTTTTAAGGTAAGGAGTGATTATTTTTTCTTTGCCCGGCTGTTATCTGGGAAGTTCCAAACTCAGAATAGCTGCCAAGTGCTGCTGTCCTCCATGAAAGAATAGAGGGAGGTAAGTTTTAGCTTTTTTTTTTTCAGAATCTTAGCAAAGAGCTGCGGTTCTGGAAGCTTTCCCGTGTTCATTCTTTTCAAAATGAGGAATCCTGAAATTCAGCCTATAGTATAAAATGACTCACATTCCAGTTTTCTTTCCAGAAAATTGACAGGGCAGGGTATATTTTGTATTGCTAACTAAGCAAAGGCAATTGCTTCCTCCAAATCTTGAATGCAATATTTGTTGTCTACATACCATCCAATAACCTCTCGTGGTATTCATCTGTACTGTGTATATACCTACAGTGACTAGTCCCCAAAAACTGGATTCACTAGACCTGGAAACTCTGGATGAGACCTGAACTGGCTCTCACGTAGTAGAATCAAGCCCATTAAATGTGAATTCCTCCTACTTCCTTTGTGGCAGAAAATTTCCCAAGGGAAAATGGAATGTATAGCAAATGGTCATTCAGAAGTTGATCTCATAAGGATGCCAGCAGTGCTCTTGGTTCATTATTTTATTCCATTTATGACCAGTTCCAACCTGTTCATTTGGCCAAGGGCTTCAAAATAACTTAAATTTTAAATGAAAAAAAAAATGTGTACCTCTTCTTCAGTATCTTTCCACTTAATTTGTTCTGAATGTTTTCTCATATGGTCTGGTCCTTTATGAGCAAATGTGAATGGGTAATGAACGTGAATAGCAGATCTAACCTTACATTTGAAGCCTTCTGTCAGTACCACTGGCATGAAGGGCCTGACTTATTAAATGTGCAAGGGTAGTGTGCGAGGTCAAGGGGATCCGTGATTCACCTAGCATTAAGCCTCCACTCTTCCTTGGGAAAATATTTCCTGCTAGACAACCTAACACACTTCCCTTTCATGTAGTGCGAATAGGGTTTAGAAGTGGGTTTTAACTCACAGACAGAGCACAGCATCAACATATATGGGACCAGCAGGTTATAAAATCAGAGAATTCCAGAATAATCTGATTCCCTACATCTTAACTCACATACGACAAAGCTAGATAAATATGACGTGTGAATATAATGGTATTGAGATAAATAAGAACCCACAGTGAGCACAGAGCCAGCACCTCAGCCTGAGGATGTCAGGATTACTTAGCACAGGAGGTGCATTAAAGTAGCTTCTGGGTGCTGACTCATTGTTTGCCCAGCAGAGAAGGAGAGGAAGGTATGGCAGGATTTGAAGAGGACTCCAGTCATCTTTACTCTTATATAATTCCATCCCAGGAAGTATGGGTAGAACTTGTGAATATAATGAGCTATTACTCCCATGGTTGGAGTATTATTTTTTTAAGATTTTATTTATTTATTTGACAGAGAGAAACGCAGCTAGAGAGGGAACACAAGCATGGGGAGTGAGAGGGAGAAGCAGATCTCCCATCGAACAGGAAGCCCGATGCGAGGCTTGATCCTGGGTTTCCGGGATCATGAACTGAGCAGAAGGCACTCGTTTAACCAACTGAGCCACGCAGGTGCCCCCATGGTTGGATTATATGACAAAAGAGATTTTACAGATGGAATCAGGGTCCCTACTAGTTGCATTAATCAAAAGAAGATTATGTGGGTGGGCCTGGTCTAGCCAGATTAGACTTTAAAAGGGATGGGGTCCTTTCTGAAGTTGGGAAGTTTGGAAGTGTGCAAGGACCTGAGAGAGACCTCTGGGAGCCACCTGTGGTCCCCAGACAATAGCCAGCAAGACCCCAGGGGCCTGGGTCCTCCAGCTACAAGGAAGTCTATTCTCCCAACAACCTGAAAGAGCTTGAAAGTAGATCTCTCCCTAGTTGAGCCTCCATCTGAGGATGCCACCTGATTTCACTCTTGTGAGACACTGAGCAAAGTTCTGCTGGGCCTGGACCTCTGACCTGCATGGGATAGTCCATGGCTATTGTTTTAGCCTCTAAGCCACTTATTCTTTTGAGTCTTTACAGCAATAGAAAACCAATACAGAAAGGAAACCTACAGAGTCATAATAGCATGAACTTCCTTGTAGGAAAGAAGGTACATGGAATGTGCTGGAATGGCCAGCATCCTCTGTGGTGGGTTCTCGTGTGGAGGAATGACAGGAATTGAGATAAGGAAGTTATGTTGAGCTACTTTCCATTGCTTTATACTAAGGAGGTGAACCAGGATGGGTACAGAAGGATAATTAGAACTATGTTGTGAAACATGCACAGTGAAACTATGAAATGGACTGCAGGGAGGTGTTCCTACAACTGGAAGACTGGTAAAGGAGCTGTTGTGTTCATCAAAGCCAGAAGTGCTGTAAAAAAAAAAAAAATGAAGAGGCAGCCCCTGGCCATATTTTAGTGACCAACCTGACTTGGGGGCCCATTTGATTTCACATTTAAGTCTCTCTCAAAAAAAAACAGAATTGTGGGCTCTGGAGCTGGATGAAGCCTGAAGGAATCATCTGAGGATATAAAGGCCTTCCCATAAACTGAGAAAATATCAAGTTGCTCAAATGAGAATAAGTGGTTAAAAGCAGCATCACATGAGTTATAACACTTTTTCAAATTCTTTTTGTGTGTGTATGTAAGTTCTGTGTTGACAGCATAACATTTTGGCTGACTCATGGCACTGTTTTAAGGTAGAGTAGATAAAGCATATATAAAGTTAAGATATATCATCTTGTCTGGCCTCCTGCCTTTAGACAGGCAAAATATTATTATTCCCATGAAGTCACTGAAGTTGAAGAGGCCAACTAACCTGTCACCAGGTAATCAGCACAAGGGAGAAGGTGACTGAAGCACCATTCTTCAGACCCCTGTTTTTCCCATTATTCCACTGACAGCGGGCCAGGAAGATGATAGCCCTGGGGCAGCTGGGACCCAGCTTAGCTACACGAACAAGGTCACGGGAGAAATTATGTGGATAGGAATTTCCCAGATGAGTCTGGGAATGATGTGGGCCATGACAAGCATTTTTATTCTGAAGCCTTTATCATATTTAGTTTGACTGTTTGAAGTCTATTGGATGATTCCATCCAATAGGAAAACATCTTCCTTCTCCACATGGAATAGTGAGCCCGTTTTGCTTCAATCCCAACAGTTTTCTAAAATGGACTCAGATTCCAACTTAAAGGACTATTTTCAACTTCTTTCACTAACCCAAAGTTGAGATTTAATTGTGCCTGGGGCCTCAGCTACCCAAGTGTACCTACTGGAATGACCCTTAGAAGTCCAAGTGTTGCATATTAATATCATTATAACCATTACTGTTAGGACTTCATGCAGCATTTTTACTTCTTGTAGCTAATCTTTAAAAGAAAGAAAAAAGAGTTTCATTCTTTGAGGTCTTTACTTAGAAGAAATATTTTTTTTTGCACTTGAGTGCTGCTAGAAACACTATGGTTGGAACAAAGCACAGTGGCCCATCTTCGGGGGCTCCTTCCAGGCTCCCTTTGACATCACTAGGAACATGGTACAGAACATAGACACTGTTCATATGGAAAGGATTAGATAAGAATGAACATGGTTAAATTAGGATAGAAATAGCTTTGGTTTTTATTTATATTCAAACAGTTGGAGGATCCTGGAGGAATAGCACAGGGACAGGGTTTCTGGCCCCTAATGAATGGAGCATCTATCGCCCTGAAAAGGGATCACCCATCCAATGGGGGTGTCCATGGTGGCTGAATGAATACCAGAAAGGATGGAGGGTTATCAGTTGGGCCCTAGCCCCAGTTGAGTAGGATATAAACCAAGGGAGGTATTATTTTTCCTTATGTTTAACTACCTGTTGCTTTTCTTCTCTGTTAGGAGGTGAGGTAGAGCACACTTAGCCAGGACTGTGCTGTGGGTGTGTTCTCCACAGGCTTGTGCTGTGGGAAGCACTGGTTCTCCACTCTAGATGTCTGCCATTTTCCTGAGGCCCCAGAGCCAGTCAATGCTGTTTTTGCTTCTTTGAGGCGGTGCTAAGAAATGTCTCCTTGACACTCCAGAAAGGCTTCTCTTTGGTGGGTCATGTTATTCCTGGGAATAACTACAGAATTTGCAAAAGGAATCAACATGTTGGACCAGATTCCAATATGAGACAACCCCATCAGATAAAATCCAGCCTAACCCTAACAGAATGTTACATCATCATTAACTTGGGAATTTGCTGTTTACATGTTTTGCCTTAATCATATTTTAACCCCATTGAATTGGCCACGCACAAGAAAAGCTCTCAATCACTTCCATGAAAGCACAGTTTTCAAGAAAGGCTCTGCTCAGTACCAATTTTACCTTTCAACCCTTGTGCTTTTATGGAGATTACTACATCTTTCCCAAGTTCTGACCTTAGCATTGGGAAAGGTTCTGCCAAGATCCCATAGAGCTGCAGTCCCACAGGCATCTTGTTGAGATCCTGTAAAATCATACCGCTGGCATAGCTAGAGAATAGACCACACCCAAGAAAGAGCAGAGCCAGAGAGCTCCACGATGCCCATTATCCCCTCCCATCAAAAGAGACATGAAATCAAGAACCCTCAAAGAGGAGGGGAGGAGAGGGGAACAACAGCTTGAAAGGGAAATGCTCTATTCATCCTTTAATGTCCCATATTGCATCACCTCTTGGAAATCTTATCCACCCCTCCCTCACCCCCACCCATTTGCTGTTACACAGTTTTATGATTTCCTGTGTCATTGAACTTACCATTCTGTATGATGCTTACATGTCTTTCTCTACTAAACTTTCAACTTCTTGAAGGCAGTAATTATGCTGCTTTATCCCATCAACTAATATTTGTTGAGCTCCTACTATATACCAGACATTTTTCCAGGCATTGAAGGCTTAATAGTGACCAAGGCCGACATGATCCTGTTCCAATGGAACTTATTTCTGGCAAGACAAACTTATAGACATTTTTCCAAATACTTTATGTTCCCAGATTATATTTATATACACATATATATGTATATATGTGTATATATATGAGTATATATAAACCAAGGGAGTTTATATATGTATATATGTATGCATATGTATATTCTTAAATAAGCAAAAGGATCTGTAATTCGAGGTAAATGAAGAATGATGTGCCTTTGAAATGTGGATTAAGTGATCCTGTTTTTTCCTGTAATACTCTCCAAAAGTATTGTGGTCTTCACACCTATCTGATGACTATTGAAAGACCCACCAAGGAGTGCTGTGGGGTTTAAGTCAACCCAGGAGCTGGCTGTGGCTTCAGCTCATCACCCTGACCAGTAGGCATATCAGGGAGGGTACTACACCCGCCATGAGCAGTAGCATGACTTGAAGTCTTTTTCAGGGGATTTTACATACTCTGAAGGAGTGTATTTTTTCCTCTTGGGAGTCTTGGTTTGTAGGGAGTTGTAGAAAGTAGATTGAACTAAAAGATTTTATAATGAAATCAATTTATAATCAAATGAAATTATTTTTTTTAATTTTCCACTACCCCTTGAAATTTGTCTTATCTACATAAGAACTATAGACCAAATTTCTATTCATGCTTAGATCCTAAAGTCACTTTAAGTTACAAATGCAGTTCCACCTTAGAAAGTGCAACATTGAGTCCAAGATGTTAATGAAAACTTTGAACTTGATTTAAAGTAAAGCATTCTCCTATTTCTTGACTTAGGCCTGCTTCAAACTGGGAGACAGTGAGGGAGACAATGGGGTGGAATGACATGGTTGACTTCCTCCTGTATTTCTCTACCTTAAACTTCTACCTACTTCCCAAGCTTGTTAACTCATTCCTGATCCTTTTGGGATCCTTTTGGGTGGGGAAGAAGGAATATTGAAGAGTGAGAAAAATTCTTTTTTAAAATGTTCTTTTACCAAGCTGACATCATGTCATCTGGGTAGCCAATATTTAAAACCATCCCTCCTGCCCCTCCTGCCCCACCATTAAAACATTAAAAACCATGGATTCTTTAGATGTTCCCAGTACTGGAGACAATTCTTCCAGTTTCCTTGACCCATTTAGATAGATTTCTTGTGACTCCTTCTGCAAAGAATACACCATTCCCTTCCAGTTTCATGTTACTGAGGTCGCCTTCATCCTTCCAGTGGCCTTATTGCGCAGGGCCCAGGCTGAGCCCACACTGGCTCTTCTTGCACCTGACCCCTCTCTAGTCTCTCAGAAACCATCACATAGCTCCTGCCTCAGCAAACTCTGGGTGGATCAGCTGTTCCGAAGGCAGTGCCTCTGTGTTGAGGTCATGGCAGCTTTAGTTTGTTCAGCTGTGGCTCAGACATCAACTGTCCCTGTCTTCCAGTTCTGAGTGGTCCCATTGATAAATACTGGGTTGGCTTGGAGTGTGGGAGGTGGCCCACAGGAGGAGCTCCTGGAATGGCTCTAGCCATTCATTTGCAAGTTCTGCATGGGATGATCTGGTTCGGGAGTTCCACCTTTATTTTACCTTCACGACTCACTGGAAACATTAAAGTAAAACATTTTCCAGATAATATGGGGCCTAGCAAATATCTGGGTCCCTGTAGAGAGAGCCTGTCTGGGAAGACAGAGGCCAAAGGGCTCATAGAAAGAAGCAAAGACTTGATACTTTCTGGAGCCCTGGATTTAGAACCTGAAACTGAGAACTTGGAAGTAGAACTACCTCTACAGCTTTTCCTCTGATCATCGTTTTTAACCTCTGCTGGTTTGCATTTGGTTTCTGTTACTTGTGGCTGGTAAGAGTCCTTGCTAACGCCTCCAGTCGCTTTTCATGAACCAGGCAAACTAGACTTATTTATTGCCCCTGAAGTTATCCCACGCTTTTCTCTTGTCACTACTTTCTTGCAGCCTTTTCTTCCCAGGAAATACCCCCTCCCTTCGTCCACCCTGCCCTCAATTGCTCTTGTAAAGCAGAAAGGCAAGATCCCCACGTCCCTGCCTGCACCTCCCAGGGGCACGCTTATGTGCACACAGGGTGACCTGACTGCTCCCTCATCAAAGGAACGGGGGACACTCCCCAGAATAAGCCAAATCCGAGGTGTAGAAAGAGAGCTTTTACCAGGCTGTGTTAGCATGAGAACTTGAGGCCACGGAGTCTTGTTTGGGACGAAAACATTAAAACGTGTAGAACCAAACTGGTTTTATTTATAAAGGGGCAAGAATCTGAACTTGACTGTTGAGAAGTGGAGGAAGAAAGTCGAGTATAAGGAAAAAGTCTCTTGAAGAGAAGGGGAAGAATGTGTCAGGGACTGCCAGTTTTCTGTGGACATGCCTGCTTACCTTCTTTCGTTATAAAGGAGACAGGGCCTGGCCCATGGCTACCTGGGGAGCAACTACACTTCACAACCCCCGCAGGTGGTTTGGTCTCAGGACTGACTTCTCACCCACGGAACTGAGCAGAAGTGGTCCACACCACCCCTGGCAGGAGTCATAGGTGGTAGGCATTCTCTTCCACTGTGTTCCCCTTTCCTGAAGGCTTTAACCCCTGGAAGTGTGGCACCCCAAACAGGACGGCTGGTAAGGTATTTCCTGTCTCTGAGATGAGCAGGGAAATCGGATGGAGGATGCGTGATCTAACGTTAGGGTGTTGCCGGTTGTCTGCCATGGGGCAGCTCTCCTGGGTCATCTGTAAATCCAGACACTGAGTGGCCTTATGTGAGAGATGTTTTGAGAAACTAAGGATTGGAGTGATATGGGGCAGACAGAGATGGAAAAAATATGGAAAAAAAAAAATGGCTTGAGAAGATGAGACACAGAGAAGAGACTGAGAAATTGTAGGAAGGTGACCAGAGAAAGCTGAGCCCCTAAAGACCTCTGAGCTACACTGATGGAAAACCAGGCTCTCCGCTGTGTGGAAGATGGAGACTCAAGCCAATTCTCTTCAGGAACTAAAAAATAACCACAGCCAGTTGGAAGATGCCAGCAGGCACTTAGGTTATGTCCTGCTCTTTTGTTCATATCCTCTGTCTTTCAAGGTCCAATTCAAATGTCATTTCCTCCACAAACTTGTCTCCGCCCTGGGGTCAGCAGAAGAGAGGATGATTTGGGAATATTCGGCAAAGTTCCATGGGCAGGAGCGCTGGTCTCTAGTGGAATATTCTAATGGACCCTATGATGTTCAGCTTTGCATCATTATAAATTCAAAATGTAATTTTATGAAAAAAGTATTTCACTAAGGACAGGTTGGTTTTCAAAGTGCCATCGTGGTCTATCCTCAGAAGGCTGCAGAGAAAACTAAGATTCGTTGTATTACTTCCTTTAAGGGGAAATTTGAACTGTTCCTGTGCCTTAGGCATGACAAGTGCCTCCTCTCTGAGAGGGTCAGTAGCCTCTATTAACATCCGAAAGGGGGCCCTCCATTCTGAGATGACATCCCGTACATGTCAAATTACAAAGGTTCCCCTCTCCTTTCAGGAAAGAGCTCCCAATTTCACCTTCCTTAGCAGTGGAATGAGGGGTTGAAAAACAGCAGTTGCTGATGAAATCCCAACTTCCAAATACATTCCACAGCTTATTTGTGGAGGGAAATGTTCTTTACCTTTTGAACTTTCCGAGAGCTGGCGAAAGCACATGGATAAGCTTTTTTCTTTCTTTCTTTCTTTTTTCTCTTTAATTAAACAGGAAAAAATATCACACCCTAGCTTGGCTGGTTCCCAAAAGCAGGGGTTTCACAGCTATTCCTGAAGGATCACTTTGCAGATACGGGGCTAGGTGACTGGGACGAGGACCCAGCAGGGCAACTGTGAGGGCAATACGGTCCATATGGTCCTAGAAACCAGCTACCGCCAGGGTTTCTGGAAGGGAGTGCTGAGCAGAAGCGTAAATGATTCGTTTTTCTGTGTACCATAACCTTGCACCTTATTGCCTATAAATCAGAGCCGCTTGAAAATTCACCACATCCTCTTTCTGTCCAGGCCTGTGACACGGCTTCCTTTCATCCAGCAGATAGATGCCTGTGCTTTCCGAGCCCTGGGATGTTCTGCTCTGTGTGGTTAGTTAATGACCTGGGTGTCTACTGAGGTCTGTGACCACGGATTGTTGCAAAGCTTTACCTGACTCCTTTCTTCTCCTAGAGAAGATGAGAACGTTCTGACCGTATGAGTCACGCTGGGACTTCTTCTTCTTCTTCTTTTTTTTTTAAACACTCAGGAAATATTCCTCTCCAAGAGCACATAATTTGGCCAATAACAGCTTCCTAGGCTTAGAGCAACTTCACCATTTATCATGAGTTCTCCAAGATAAAGTTTGTAGTAGCACTTTCAGCAGCTGAAATGTCACCAAATTGTATAAACTCAAGGCGAGCTTGGGCATTCACTCACACTGCAAATATTGATGGAGCGGAGTTCATTGGGGTCAGTAAGATGAATTGGATGGTTTATCCTTCATCCTCGGAATTTACCACGATTCACACAAAGTCACACAGGCTTTATTTTGTTCATAGAGAGGCATTTCAGTTTTGAATTGTGGACAACAGTGTGGGCATTACTGCTTCTTTGCCATGGAAGTGTTGGCAATGAGAGAATTAGCAGAGTTGGGCGTGAGAGACACGTGGCTGCTGTTTGGGGCTGAAATGTACCCTTTTGGCACTGGAACATTCAGTTGGAGAAGCCAGGCTCCCAGTACTAATCAGTTTGTAAATAAGACCATGTCCAGGGGCGCCTGGGTGGCTCAGTTGGTTAAGCGACTGCCTTCGGCTCAGGTCATGATCCTGAAGACCCGGGATCGAGCCCCCATCAGGATCCTTGCTCCACGGGAAGCCTGCTTCTCCCTCTCTCACTTCCCCTGCTTTTGTTCCCTCTATAGCTGTGTTTCTCTCTGTCAAATAAATAAATAAAATCTTAAAAAAAAAAAAAGAAGACCATGTCCAGTCCTCCTAATTAGTATTTTGTCATGTGGAAACGGACTACAGCCTTTCAGACAGGAAATTCAACTCTGAGGCTGTCTGCATAATTTAAAAGAGTCAGTTATAAAACAGAAGGGAGAGGAAAGAGTTGTCATTGTCTACACAATGTCAGTCGATCGGTCAGTCATCTGTGATGATCACTCTAATGGCTCAACTTGGCTATGCTTATAGTACTAAGTATTTGGTCAAGTACTTATCGAGGTGCTGCTGTGAAGGTATTCTGCAGATAGGATTAACATCTATAAGCAGTTGATTTTATATCGAGGAGATTCCTAGATAATTTGGGTGGATCTGGCTCAATCCTTTGAATGGTCTTAATAACAGAACTTAGATTTCCTTCTGGAAGAAGAAATTCTACCTGTGGACCAGAGCATCAGTTTCTGCTTAAGAGTTTTTACCCTGCCCTTCCTCACAGCCTACCCTACAGATTTTGGATTTGCCCAGACAGCCTCACAATCACAAAAAACCAATTCCTTGCAATATCTCTCTGTATATATCTGTATCTATATCTATATATGTCATATATGTGTATGTATATATACACATAATATATATTCATATATAATTTATATTAATGTATCATAGTACATATCATTAATATTATTAATGTATATAATTAAGAATATTTACATGTAGATATGTATTCATATATCTCCTACTAGTTCTGTTACTTTGATACTGATATATCATCTTATCATTAGCCTAGGGGTAACAAATAGCCAGCTTGATGACTTTTTTTCACTGAATCAAATGTCAGTGCCCAAAGATAGCATATGAGATTAGCAGTGACCTTCAGAGTATGTATGTACCACAACCACATAAAATTTTCCACCTACTCTCAACACAGAAACCAAAGCCATCCTACAACATGGGTCAGATCATCTCCCTCCACTGTTAGTCAGGCTCTCACTGACTGATAATCACTGTCAAGGTCTTCATGTCAGCCTACAGACCCACAAGATCTGAGCCCTGATTCCTTGAACCATGTCACATGGGTGAACCATGGCTTCACCCTCTTGCTCCCACCCTCTAGCCACATTGGGTTTTCTTGTCCCTCACAGATGCCAGGTACACTTGTTATTCAAGACTGAGTCATTATTTCCTGGCTTGATTTTCCTTTCTTTATAGCACCTAAACCACTTAAAATATTCCATATTTATTTAATGCTACATCCAAAATCTATCTCTTCTTATGCCACATAAGACCAGGGAGTTCTGTTGTTTTGTTCACTGCTATGAATCTCCAGTGCACACATCACATAAGTTAGACAATTTGTTAATATCTGTTGAATGAATAAATGAGTGTGCTTAATAGTGATGAAGACAGACAGATATGGGAGTTCATGTTATTTGAAAAAAACAATTGATTTACCAAATTTAAATTTCCTGCCAGACAATTTTTTCCCAATGTAGATACCATTTCAAAGGGAACTGATGTGATCAAACCTTGAAAGTCTCCTTTCTTCTGAATATTTCTGCAGTGGTGGCCATGTTGTTCATTTCTTCCATGTTGAGATCCTTTCCTCTCTTAACTTCATGATTCTGCACTGTTCATCTACCAAGATCCATCTTTACAGTTACCTTTTCTGTGAATCTTCCCTAATTGCCTTAACAGAAGTTATCTTGGCATCTCCTGAAATCTTCAAACCACATGTCACCTTTGCTACTCCTGGGACATATGGCATTAGTTATCCACTTCTGCAAATACATCTCTATATGACAATGAATTCTGGGGGATCAGAACCATGCATTACACTTCGTTGACTCCCTGCATCCACCAGCATCGTGCCCCTCAATGGCAGATTTCCAGTTCCAATTTGTTGGAGAAATGAGTAGCTAGGTTATTATTAGTCATTTGTCTGGTCAATGAAAAGAGGAGGAAAAGGAACCAAGATGCTGAGAAACAGAGCGGAGAGCAAAAAGAAAGACGTTCTCCACACTCTGACACACTTGACCTCATCTTCAGAGCACAGTAGCTCATGGCCTCATGCACCAAAAAGAGGACACAGCAAGGATGAGCTCCAGTGGCTTATTTTGTAGGTAGAGCTTCCATTTGAAGAAAGGCCTTCTATCTCTCCAATATTATAAGTGAAATTAGAAAATGGAAACCAAACTTGCTTTTATTTGTCTTATCCATATTTATTTTTACCTTCTATTGAGTATTTATCAGTGTATAGATTGTCTCTCCTATTAGAATAGAAGGCATATGGGAGTAAAGACTTAGTCTTTATTTACCACAAGCCCCACACTGCCTAGAACAATATCTAGCACAGGCAGATGCTTAGTAAGCATTTGTTGAATTAATAAGTGAAATAGTTCAATCAAAGTGGTTAGCAGTATCCATTTCTATCATGTCATGTTCATTTGTTTTCTCCAAAAAAAAAGTCAATATTCTCCTTCCATGAGTCTGGTGGGACATAATGGTTCCTATGTGTATGGACACAAATGCAGTATCCTGCATAGTTAAGGCATTGACTAAAGTGACCCAATGTTTGTAGAAATTTTAAAAGGACTTTATTATTTTAATTTTCAGAAAGCAGTTAACAAAGGAACTTACACCCAAGTTCTAGAGATGCATGGTGGTGATGGTTGTACTTAATACCACTGAGCTATACACTTAATAAAGGGTAAACTGGCAGACTTCATGTTATGTACATTTTACTCCAATTAAAAAGTAAATGATGAAAAAAATGAATTAAAAAAATTAAGCCTACTCATATTATGAGTAGCTAGAAGGTCAGTCAATACAACTCTCTCACCAAGGTGAGTGGGAAGCAGAGGATATTTCTCCATACTGGAACTCCTATGCCTTTCCCCATTTAGACCCCAATCTTAAATGCTGGAGAATGATTTGAGTTTTCAAAAAAATAGCTTGACAAGTTGACAGTTATAGTAGTTCCCACATTATAAACATCTATTTTCCAAGTACTCCTGAACAGAGATTTGTGTTTCATATCATGTTCAATAAAATGAGTCTATACGAGGCTTTGGGACAGCCCGTAATTTTATACTGAATGCTGCCATCTAAGAGAATCTCAGCATTTTTCCACTGTTATTTATTAGTTCCTACATTTATTGCTTTTCCAAAGCTTAGAAATACAAGTGAAATTTAAAACAGCTTAATTAATCTTCAGATGTGTAGTTCTGATAAGCCTGGCACAGAGCCATAGCATTCCAAGATTCTCAAATAGCATAATCTAATTAATTTTTTTTCTAGAACATAGAGATCATAAACACAGTGATCTGAAACACTTAGTGTCCTGCCAGCTGGCATCTTCTCATTTCCAGTCCCCCGCACTATAATTTTGCTCCCATTTGTGAGAAACTGTGAATGTCTCCACTTCAGCAGATTGTATTAAGTTACACGCTATTCAGTTGAGGTATTTTTTAATGAACTAATTACATGTTAGTTAATAATAGAACATTGCATCAACAGTCAACTGTCAAAGATTGCTTCTAAAGAAATTACTTCAGTTTTGCAGTTGGAATGTCTGGGAACAAGATTGACCTGTGAAAATAGTATGGTTACTCAGCAGTGGGTTGTTGAATTATAAATGAATTTTTGTGTATTGGCTATCAGTATTATTAGCAATAACAATGGCAACAATAAATCTGTAAAACACAAACCTTAGTGTTTCCTACCAAAATAATGTTTTCCATTATCCATGCTTAATTTTGTCAGCATATAATAATTAAGATAGTGAGGTATATTGAGTAGGCTCATCACTAAACTACAGTCCAAAGTCCTGGCTCTGATGGTGCTAGAGATTTTCATATGAATATAGAACCTTCTATAATGCTCAGCTAAAGTCAGCTCCTAATTCTCCCACATCTAATTTTGGATGTGATGGATAATCATTCCTCACTCAACAGAGATCACTGATGGTTTTGTTGACACTGGCCATCTTCCCTTTAGGGCAGCAGGATGTGCTGGTTTCTAGCTGTGCTGGTTATGGACCTGTTCCTCCTTGGATCTATTGCTCATTTCCCTGTGATCTGCTTTGCTTTTTAGGAAACTAACCCTTCTGTGCAGGGTTTCCCAGGCTCCTGTGTCCACTGGCTACCCCTTGGATTCTGCCCTTAAAGAAGAACCACATGTAGGAGATTAGAGGGTACAAGGAATTGAGGAGCATCCCAGGACACCCTTCTTTCTGCCCCTGGTAGCATCTCTACCAGAAGCCACCTCTCTTCTACCCAACTAGGCTCACGCCATCCCCATATCCAGCTCAGAGGCAGCAGGTTGTCTTGCCTGTCCTCATTTCTGGATTGCATCACTGTCCCATTAGGCTTCTTAGCTCTTCTATCACCGCTGTAACTAGCTCCCTGTATTAAAGTCCTACTGTTCTAAATATGGAGGACAGTAGGAAAAGGAAAGGAAATGTGAATTGGGGTAAATCAGGGAGGGAGATGAAACATGAGAGACTTTGGACTCAGAAACAAACTGAGAGTCTTGGAAGGGAGGAGGTGGGGGGATGGTTGAGCCTGGTGGTGGGTATTGAGGGCATGTATTGCATGGAGCACTGGGTGTGGGGCATAAACAATGAATCTTGGAACATTGAAAAAATAAAATAATGTAATAAAAATAATAAAAAATTAAAAAAATAAAGTCCTGCTGTTCTAAATATTCAGTGTTTTTTATTTCCTGTCAGACCAATTACTGAGATACCAGACAAAAATTCACAATCTCCTGAGGCTATATCCATTTTTCATTCATTTCAGGAGCTTTTTTCTCAAGTTTTTTATTATATCTCTTTATGCAGGAGTGCATAAAATATTTTTCCTTCCTCTTTAAAGAACATTTTGGATTTGAGAGGAGAGTGAGAAGACTGGGGGAAGGCAGCTATTTATAAAGTACTAGAACTTGACCGAATAGTCTGTATCCTGGAGTTCCACTTTGCCTACACAGCAGGGCACACATTTTTGTGAGGTCACACACACCCAGGGATATGATGTCATATTGCACATTGTGTTACAAACAGGTTTAATAATGCATTGTTGCATCTTAAACCCCGAGATGGAATGTTCTCAAACAACGAAACCCAGGATCCATCTGGTAGACATGTTAGTCAACGACCCCAAGAGCTCAACACACTTCTCCCTTTTGAGACAGAACAGAAATGACTCTTGCAGATTTTAAGCTCACTTTTATAACACAGCAATGATGTCATCATTGTGGGGTTTTTTTTCCTCTGTGTCTCTCCTTTCTCTGCCTCTTTATTTCTCCCTCCCCTCAACTCCCACCCTTTTTTGTGCTTCTCAAACCTTACCTGAAACCAAGTAGACTAAAAGGGATACATGCTGGAAAATTGTTGGCATTTCTCATAGGTAAAGCAAACTGGAACCTTTCCCACTGCTGTCCACCTAGGGGCTTAAGGGCTATGTAGAAAGACAGTGTATCATATCATGAGGCAACCTTGTCCACTGTGGAATACATGTGAGTTACAATGTGACCAAAAATACACACCCCACAGGTTTCACCAGTTGTGAGGCAACCACTTTTCCAGTCTAGAAACTACAGAATTGGGGCACCTGGGTCGCTCAGTGGTTAAGCTTCTGCCTTCAGCTCAGGCCATGATCCCGGAGTTCTGGGATTGAGCCCCACATCTGGCTGCCTGCTCTATGAGAAGCCTGCTTCTTCCTCTCTCACTCCTGCTGCTTGTGTTCCCTCTCTGGCCGTGTTTCTCTCTGTCAAATAAATAAAATGAAAGAAAGAAAGAAAGAAAGAAAGAAAGAAAGAAAGAAAGAAAGAAAGAAAGAAAGAAAGAAAGAGAATCAAAGAAAGAAAGAATCAAAGAAAGGAAGAAAGGAAGGAACTACAGAATCACCTTTGACTCCTCTCTTCTCTCCCTATTTTTTTAAAGATTTTATTTGCTTATTTGAGAGAAAGAGAGAGAGTGAGAGAGAGCATGAGAGGGGAGAAAGTCAGAGGGAGAAGCAGACTCCCCGTGGAGCTGGGAGCTCCATGTGGGACTCGATCCCAGGACTCTGGGATGATGACCTGAGCTGAAGGCAGTGGCTTAACCAACTGAGCCACCCAGGAGCCCCTTCTCTCCCTATTTCTATCCAGTTACAGTGTATTCTTGCTCTTTGCTTTCAGTGTTGCTGATTACTATCTCAGCCTACCCTCAGTCAGTGTCCTAGCCACATTCACCGTTTCCTGAATTCTTTGCTAAAGTTTGCACATCTCTTGTTATTTGTATTGTTTTTCTTTTATGCCTCTATTGTTAGGAAAAATCTTATTTATTGGTCAGAGTCCTCCAGAAATGTCACTTTCCCTGCAAACATCCCAGATTGTGCACAAAAAATTGAACCTCAATTACACACACACACACACACACACACACACACACACACGCACACACAACAAGGATAAAGAAAACAAGAGAGAAAAAACAATTTTGGAAACTAGAAAGAAGATGGATGAATAGTAAATAGTAAATAGTAAATGATATAGGCACCCAAGGAAGTGAAGTACTTAGGCAGCAGTAGAGAAAACTCAACCAGCAGTAGGAAAAACCCAGATTTATACTTCACAATCCCCAAAGACTCATAATTTGGCCTCATCAAGGACCTTGAGAAATTGGAGTGAAGGGGAGTGGACAATTTTTTTAATTAGTTGAAAGTATCTTTAAAGAAATGGGCATTGGGGCGCCTGGGTGGCTCAGTTGGTTAAGCAACTGCCTTCGGCTCAGGTCATGATCCCGGAGACCCGGGATCGAGTCCCACATCGGGCTCCCTGCTCGGCTGGAAGCCTGCTTCTCCCTCTCTCATTCCCTCTGCTGTGTTCCCTCTCCAGCTGTGTTTCTCTCTGTCAAATAAATAAATAAAATATTTAAAAAATTAAAAAAAAAAAAAGAAATGGGCAGATTACCAGTTTCCTAGCTCACTATGCCAGATTATCCCTCGCCAGCTTATTGTCTAGAAAGCACAAAACTCAGGATCTTAAGTAACAACAGGCACAGTGGATGGTAAGATTTCTTACTGAAAGGAGTAATCCTATGCACAGTGAAAGAAAATACCCACCACTCTCTCCATCTACCTGGCTCTCAGAACACTAGCTGCTAGGCAGGACATTGGAAAAAAAAAAATCATCCCTGGGAAATATCTCCTTGCTAAAAAGAAGGCTATAAAGATATTGACAGTGGAGGTTCTCAATTAAAACAGCCCAGCTAATCACTCTACAGTGAACCTGACAGTTAACAACTTCTGATCATGTACTCAGAAAAGCAAATCAGCTTATGAGTGCCCTATGCTTAAATATAAAAATTAACAGACCTTGGAGGAAAGCCTCCAAATAAAGTATACAAAGCAGGAAAAGAACCCTCATGCCTCCCTCCTTATCATACAAAGTAACTTGGCTGAGATGGTAATTTTCAGAAAAGAAAAAAACTTCAAAATCAACAAGTTTTTATTAATATTATCAAAAGGATAAAATATAAATGCAACCATGTAATAAGAATCAGAGATTTAAAAAAAAAAAAGAAGGGAGAAGTAAATAGAAGAGGAAAATGTGAATATAAAAGAACTAACTTAAGTGGCCCAACATCAAAAGAACAGGGGTTCCAGAAGAGTAGTGAAATGAAGAGAGAGAAACACCAATAAAATTTATTCAAGAGAAATTCTCAAAATGGAAGGACAAGATTGAAATAGCCTAATAAACTAAGCAGAGTGCCCAATAAACTAAGCAGAAACAGACTCGTATGAAGACAAATCACTGTGAAATTCAACAAAGAGAAAATCCTCAAAGTTTCCAAAGATACAGATTTTTTTTAAGTTGTACACAAAGGATCAGTCCAAAGGAATTTGGACTTCTCAGCATCCCCAAATGACAAGAAAGCAATGCCTTTAAATGTCTGTGGAGAATGACTTCCAGTCTAGATATCTAGACCCCCACATACTATCCATCAAATATGAGAGTAAATCTATAATTTCCAGAAAATTCTTTCTCAGTTTTTCTCATACGGAAAACTACTAGAGATTCCCAGAAAGGACTGCGCCCAGGGTCCAGAGCCACCCCTAGTCCAACTTGAGCAGCTCAAAGGCTTTGGGAGAAACTCTGGAAGATGAAACTAAATGACAAGCAAAGGGGTTGAATGTCTGAATAAAACATTTAAACAAATGTTGTGTTTGAGGTTGAATTAATGATAAGGATATAAGAAATAAGTTAAAAATGAGAAAAAAACTAATTGTTGAGAAAATAAAAATTATACAGGGAAAGAAAACTAAGTATATTTTACATGACTCAGCCATGAATAGTTTTCATAAACATTATAACAGAGTATTTGCCTTCACCAAAAATACACGGAGGATGAAGGATGGGAGGGTACACACGTATGGGGAAGGGACATAGAGCCCACGCCTCATATTCCATAAGGGAAAGTTGACAGCTAAGGCTAAAACTGAAAAATCAAGAAGTAGCAATACAACCATGCATCAGCTAAAAGAGGTGATGAGGATTTCTGCCGGGGACAGAAAAACTGCCGGACAAAAGCTACAAAATGTGATTTAAAAAAAAAATTATAAATCTTGCAGGGCACCTGGGTGGCTCAGAGTGTTAAGTCTCTGCCTTCGGTTCAGGTCACGATCGCAGGGTCCTACGATTGAGCCCCACATTGGGCTCTCTGCTCAACAGGGAACCTGTTTCCTCCTCTCTCTCTGCCTGCCTCTCTGCCTACCTGTGATCTCTCTCTTGCTTTGTCAAATACATAAATAAAATCTTTAAAAATATATATAAATCTTGCAAAACTATATGAATGTTCAAAATATGTGATACATAACATTGGTCAAAATCAATCACTATCAGGCAAAGTTCATTGTAGTAGAGCACTGTTTGACAAGAATCCCACGTGTTATGCTGGGTTATGGATGCCTGTGTTTCTATTATCCAATAGAATCTGAGTTCTTTTAGGGCAGGAACAGGTCTCATTCATGTTTGTTTTCTTATTGAGTTGGACGCCTGACAGAGCTGACACTCAACAAATACTAAAAGATTGCTATAGAACTATGAGCCCTAATTCTACCACAGGGTATTATAGAAATCACATTCAGTCACCTTTTAAGTGAAAAACTATCAAATATTTGAATACACTTGCCATACCCTTGATTCTACCCTTGAATACACTTGCCATACATCTTGATTCTTCTCTTCACTAGACAAAAAATTCCCGGTGCACCTGTTATTTGTGGGACAGTGTTAAAGTGTACTCACTGTCTTGGTCACAGACCTCCAGTTAGTGCTAATTACTCTTCACCTCTCACAAATACTAGATAAAATATTACAAGGTGTGATATGACCTGTGCAGGTCAAATTGAGCTCTCGCCTTCCTGAATCTTGATACCATATATCTATGGATCTAACCCAAAATCACGTTATATTTTCTGTAAGTCACATTTCCCTGTTGCCACATCTTTAGCTTGTAGTCTTCTGTAAATCCTTAATTCTTTTTAAAAACTTGTTTATTTGAGAGAGAGAGAGAGTTTGAGCAGAGGGAGGAGCAGAGGGAGAAGCAGAATCCAGCTGAGCAAGGAGCTGTACATGGGGCTCTATCCCAGGACCCTGAGATCAAGACCTGAGCTGAAGGCAGCCCCTTAACCCACTGAACCATGCGGGCTCTCCTATAAATCCTTAATTCTTTTTCTAATTTATTCATGCCAAAGCCATTTTTTAATGTGGATGGTTCATGTGAAGACTGACTATTTTTCCTTTTTTTATATATTTAGACCATCATTCATTCCACCTTTGAAACTATTAAGATCCTGTGAATCAACAAAGCTCTCCTTCCCAGCTGCCCATGACGTACAAATTTGATTTGCACACATTTATAAGTTACTTTAAGTCATTATCGGTTCATTGACCACGTTAAAGATGATAACTGAAGTTGTCCACACAACATTAAAAACTGCCTTTTAGGTTGTCACTTAACTGTTAACATACCCCAAGCCCAGCCATCCAACTAATCACAAAGTCTCTTAACTCTTCATCATTCACATGATATATATTCACTTTCTCTGCAAAGGTAGCACAGAAATCCATGTCAAATGCCTGTCAAAGTAAGGATAAGTTTAACAAAAACAAACAGCAGGTACTGTGTATGCACAATCACATCAATTTACATATTAAAGTTTAGGAAGTCTTTACAACAACTCCCACAGCTACTGTATTTTTCTAATCTGTTAATCCATTAATACCATTTTTTGGCTCCATATTTTTGTCAAGTAGATTAAATAACTATTATATTTGTATGCTTTCCCTCTGGAGAAAAACCAGTTAAACATTCCAGAAAATCCTACCATTTTTCAGATCTTAACACATTTGACACAAAACTTCTCTAATAAGTTTAATCATATAATTCTTTTTCTCAAGGATCACGCATTATTCAGAGGAATACAAATGAAAGACTCTGTGCTGACCCTAGATTCCAGCTTCTCCAGACCTTTTCACTGACTTGCCTTCCCTTCTCCAGGACTTTGTAATGATCCATTTCACCTGAATGCCTCCATCATCCTTCCACATTTATGTCTATAAATTCAACCTTCCTTCCTAATTTAAGTGCCATATATTCCACAAAAATTATAATTATCCTCGAGAGGAACTTCTCATCTGAAAAATCTAGGTTTCCTCTCTAAGATTCTATCACACACAGCCTCATGTTGTTGTTGTCACAGAATTCCCTCCACTATATTCAAAGTTCTTTAAGATCAAATGACTATCTCTTATGCACACTTTTATTCAGAGTTTTACCTATTATAATAACGTGCTCATGGGGGTACTAAATCAAATCTGCAGATAGGTCCAGAATTTAGATCTGATGGCGTCTCAGTTGTCACTATGGGTGCTCTACAGGAGACTATTTGGGGATAATGTGGAATTGGTGTACCTCCCAAAACATCTCTGAGCATATGACCTCTGAGGGTAAGAAAGTACACTTCTAAGCAACACTGTTATCCTTCTCAACAGAAATGTAAGATTTCTCAGCTTCTGAATCTAGACATAAACTTTGAGACTGGAACAGAAGTTTGAGAATTGATATATATGTTATTCCCATCTGACAAAAACAAACAAACAAACAAACAACAACAACAACAAAAAACACCACCCATCCAAATAGCAATAATAGGAAATATCACATCTCCTGAACCATGCCTTTGACATGAAAATGAGTGGGCCAAGAAGTCCAAGTGCCTGGGGTTGGGTCACACACCCCCTACCTCCATGGGTAGACTGAGTGCTTTGGTCTCAAAAACCAGTCATGAGGATTATTACAATCATTCCACAGGGATTATTTTAGCTACAAGAGTCACAAGCCCAGAGACTGAAGAGTAATCACATCCATGAGCTCTTTTAATAATAAATTGCTTGCATTTCAGCTGCGAGTGGTTGGATTGGCCTCATTTGAGATTTAGCAAACATCTCAAACTAGTTTTCAAAAGCTTTTGATCTTCTATAACCCAAGTATGTTTAGCTAAGCACTATCCTCTTAATTTTTAAAACCCACATGTACTTTATAGGAAATGCTACTCACATTGTTTTGATTCATTTACATGTTAAATCATCAAAATATTATTTAGGAAGAGTGTTTTGATGTCCAAGAAAACTTTTCAAGCATTTTTATAAGCTGTTTTTCTTAAAAACAGGAAGCTTCATTTTGCCAAGAATAAACAAACTGAAGTCTCCAGAGGCAGGAGTTTGCTTGAAAACTCCAAACCCACAAGGTTGAGTGGGTTCTAAACTTGGCACTACACCTTTCTCCATCCCTTTGTTTAATGTGGTTCCCTGTCTTCCTCCCAAAACCAAACCCCTAAAGCCAGGCTAGGATGTGGGGTAAAATAGCAAACAGGAAGAGAATGTAAACAATGAGTAGAGGCGAGACTCAATCCATGCTTTAGTCCTCAGGTTTCTTTCAGAGAAGCCAGGAACGTCATGCATTGGAAAACTGAGGCACCAAATGATGAAATGTTCTCAAGGTTTCAGGGCAAGTTTGCATCTCTGCCAAGGAGCCAAGACAGCACGTATCTTGCCCGCTGTGTGACACCCTTACCCCCAGCCATCAGCTCTCCCAGTTACACGAGGCACATAGTTTATGCCCTCCATTTAAAAGATGAGTCCAGTTCAAATCCCAGCTCACCTGTAAATCACCAAGCTTTGCTCTTTCCAAAAGCTAGAAAGCACCTCATCACGTGTTTTCAACATTGCCAAAGAAAAGGGATCTTCGGGGCGCCTGGGTGGCTCAGTTGGTTAAGCGACTGCCTTCGGCTCAGGTCATAATCCCGGAGACCAGGTATCGAGTCCAACATCGGGCTCCCTGCTTGGCGGGAAGCCTGCTTCTCCCTCTCTCACTCCCCCTGTTTGTGTTCCCTCTCTCGCTGTGTCTCTCTCTGTCAAATAAATTAAATCTTTTTTTTAAAAAAAAGAAGGGCTCTTCCCTGTTTTGATTCTGTTCAGGTCCCAGAGAAGTTTGCAATGGTGTTGTGATGTGGGGGTGGGGGATATGGGTGCCCCGTTAGCAATGTGGGTGGTCAGCACTGAGCAATCCTGCACCATAGCACAGGAGGGATATTGTAGACTTCACTCATAGTGTTCCTCAAGTATTAGCAGATTCCTTTGCCTGTGCTTTGGTTCCCAGAGGTAGACATCTCTGAAATTTAGGTCCACTTCCAAGTGTTTCGAACAAAATGCAAAGCACTCTCTGGCGTGCATTTCTGCAACAGCTGGTGCCAGAAACCTATTTGCATTTTTCCTCTTTTATATCCTAATTCTGAACTTAGTTTTCATTTTACATTTGGCCCTAGAATCCTACAAAAGGGGGAAGGCAGGATCCAACAAAAAAGTTATTCAGCCCAAGTTAGCCCACATTTAAGAAGAGAAATAATCACTTTGGAAAAGATTTTAGATTCACATTGTATGGCATTTCTAGATAATATGACCATGAAGCTGAAAAACACTTAGCATTTTCTTCATCCCATTTCTCACTCCAAATCAAATTAATACTAAATTCTGTCTTTTTTAAAAAAATTAGAAGACAGATAATTTATCTCTTCTCTCAACCTGTCTCTTAGCCAGTTGAAAAGTCTACCGTATTTACAATGATCCAACATGCATATGGAATTTTGATTAGAAATTTAAGGGACATGGTTATAAACAGTTCAGTTGCTAGAACATGCTTTCCACCTGTTGACTTATAACAAACTCGGTCCACCCCCAGTACTAAAATTGTTGTGTTATTTATACCCCAACTTCTTGGAGAATCTAGAGGCAAGACAACAGAATGCAAATGTATTTTAATCTTTGTGGTTTTTCGCAAACAGCAAATATATTCTCTTTTCTCCAAGTGTATATGAGAACTAAGGGCAAAACTGAATGTTACCCATATGTTAGGAAAAGAGGAGATTTTTTTAAAAGCTATGAAAATGTCTATGAAAGGGATAAAGATTTTATTTCCTTTATCTTACTTTTCCTCCCTCCCTTTTAATGGGGCATAATATTCTAAGTTAAGGCTATTTCTATATTGGAAAAGTAATAACGGAAAAGTTCACCAGGCATGTGTAGAGAGAGAATTGCAATCTGGGGAGACTCGGTTCATAAAAAAAACTGCAATTTGGCATAGTAGAAACAGACGGAGGTCATATATACGGAATGGAAAGTCCGTGGAAGGGTGAGCCCTAATCAATTGAATGGGGTACTGTTCATAAGGGAATTCCAACTAGATGCAATTGAAGCCCAACTAGATGCAAAACGAACAAACGAACAAGCAATACAATGTACATGACAAAAAAACAAAGCTGCTGGTGTGAACTAACACCGGAAAATCACAAAGTTTCCCTCCAGCTCACACCTGATCCCCAGGGATTCCTTCCCAGTGATTTGCATTCTTTAATTAAACATATGCAAGTTTAAAGTGTCTACAATCCCTGCATATCTGAACAATGGAGGTGAGCCTGAGGGCAGGCAGGAGGAACAACAATGCTGCAGCAGCATTTTCAAAATTTAGATGAGCTGAATCTGGGGAAGGGAGGGAATGTGCTTTGAAAATAAATGCAGTGTTTTGAAGTCATAAAGTTAAGTTTTGATACAAATCCTAATTTTTGACTTACAGGCCAACCAAATAACATATATGCTGTTTTCCTTGTTAATTCATAAGCCCATTCATTCCTCTATGACTGAAAGCATTCTAGGGATAGGAAGACAACTCTTTACTCCTCTTCCTTGTCATCACCCACAGCAGACATCCTTCACCTCAGAAGTAGTTCATTATCGCCCCCTCAGAGACAGTTCTTCCTCCTAGCTTCATTCTTTGCTCTTTATTTCCAACAACAACATTTCTGCCCTTTTGTCCTCAACTACTGACATCTCAGCTCAGCACCAATCAGCTCCAGCCTCACCTTTGTATTCGTTTCCTGACTAGAATCCTCATTCCATTCATTTCTCCAGCCAATCAAACTGAAATATCCACACTGAGTGTTTATGATGTCTCTTTGCATGGTTACTCTAGAGCTTTGAGTATGGTAGTTCCTTCACAAATATATGTTCTCTAAATGATCATCAACCTTCAATTCAAGGGCCTTTAATGACTCCCCTACCGTCCATTAAGGAAAGTCCAAAACCTTTCATCTAGGTTTATTAGATGCCTTCCATTCTGTGCCCTCTGATTTTTAAACCTCATGACCCACTATTCCCTTCTTTGAAAACACCACTGCAGTAAAATTAGTTGTTAACTGTTTACAAACAAATCATATATAATTCGCTCTCCATGTCTTTGTTCACTTAATGTCTTGTGCCTAAAAATTCCTCATGTTTGCTTTTCCTACCTTAGTTCTACCCCTCTTGTCTGTTTGAGGCTGATTTACTTCCTTTGGGGACTATTGCATTAAGCTCTCACTTATCACGTGACCTGCTGTGATGCTGTCTGTTGTTTCTCAGACTATACCGCAATGAGGAGGACACTGAGAATTCACGTTGTATAAACATCTTTTTTTATTAATTAAAAGGATTATCTACATATAAGTACTATCTTACATATCTTCTTATAAGAAACACAACCTTTGCCAGAAACAAAGCTACAAAATTAATATTTCAGAAGGGTCTGATAAGTGTCAGGTTCTCGGCTGGGTGCTTTAGACCAGCATCACACATCATTCTCACCACAACGCTAAGGGAATAAATATTCCATCCATTTAATAATCCAGGCAGCTAAGATTTAACAAACTTGGGAAAGTGTCCAAGAATCACAGAGTAGTACATGGCACTACCAGAATTCAATCAAGAAGTTATAGAGATAATTAAAGAAAATAATGCACACATCTGGAATAGAGTACACCCTTAATACCTGCTAAGTAATATTAATGTGCCTGGAGAATATTTTGCATGATATACTTCATTTTCTCCAGAGAAATAAAAGGCGCAGTGCTAGCCAAAGAATCTGAAAGGCTTTGTAGGCTGTTTCCCCAGAGGTTTAAACTCTTAGGAGATCTTAGATATTTTAGGGAGATAAATGGAAAGTGTGTGAGGAGAGACACTATGTGGTGGAGCAAAAGAGGTCAGAGACTTTCTCTTCCACACCTTCCCCATCACGGGGACATACCTGAGCTGAAGAGACATACACAGGAAGACTTGAAAGAATGAAAGATTTTGGTGAATTGGGGTCTGGGAAGATCAAGGAGCAGGCTTCTGGACACTGGAAAAGTTTATTAGACACCTAAAAATGAAAAATCCACAAGTTAACACCTGATCTCTCCTACCAACTTGTTCTTCTCATAGTCTTTCTTTTGGAAAAACATGTAGAGTCATTTTGGCCCTTTTCTTGAGCTCTTATCCTGTATCCAGTCAATCAGACTATCTTTTTGGCTCTACCTTCAGAATCTCACTATATGTTTGCCAACTCCAAATAGTGGTTGAAGCCTGAAAGACTACAAGGGCCTCTTCTGTCCCTTCCCTGAATTATTTTAGCTGTGCCCTAAGTGGCTTCCTTGCTTCTGTCCTTTTCTCCCTCTGCTTTATTCTCAGCCTAGCAGCCAGAGCAAGTCTCATAAACCATAAATCACACCACATCCTCCTCTTCCTCAAGCCCTCCAGTGGCTGCCACATCACTCTGAGGGAAAGCTTGTATAATGGCCCACAAGGCTTTACGTGATCTGAACCCACATCGCCCCTGCAACTTCATCTTGTAATACCCACCCCCTCACCTCAGCCACTTTGGCCTCCACACTGTTCCACAAACACACTAAATGCTCTTACCTCTGGTCCTTTGTCTTGTCCCCTTTACCTGGAACTATCTTTGCCCCAGACAGACACATAATTGTCTCCCTGCTTTACTCAGGTGTTGCTCTATAAAAGAATCCTATGTGTCCAACTTATTTAAAATGCTCCTTCTTGCAACCATTGTTAAGGCAGTCATATATTTTTTTTGTCCAAACTATGATACTTTTAATAATGAACTAACATTAGCTACCCTGCAGTTACCCTACTGTTGCTCTCCACTTCCTTGGCCAGTATCACCAGTATGATAAGTATTTATTTTTTGGTTGTCTGGTTCCTCCTTTTAGAATACAAGCTCTATGAGGATGAAGGTTCGTTTTATTCATTGCTTTATTCCCAGAACCTCTATAGTGCCCACTTACTAAATATTTATTGAGTGAAGGAATAAACAAACTTGAATTAGTACAAAGACTATAGAGAAGGAAGGCGGAGTGGACAAATAGCATAATAGATAACCCGAAAAAAGAATTGTCAAAGAATGACAAGGAAAAAGTGAACCACTAAGGGTCTAAAGAAGCCATATTATAAATGACAATATCTGTGGAAGAGTACAGACCACAGATTATCTGATGATCTTCCCATAGAAAATGGGTTCAGGGGTGCCTGGGTGGCTCAGTGGGTTAAAGCCTCTGCCTTTAGCTCGCCATGATCTCAGGATCCTGGGATCGAGTCCCACATCGGGCTCACTGCTCGGCGGGGAGCCTGCTTCCTCCTCTCTCTCTGCCTGTTGCTCTGCCTACTTGTGATCTCTCTCTCTGTCAATAAATAAATAAAATCTTTAAAAAAAAAGGAATGCTATTTAAAAAAAAAAAAAGAAAGAAAGAAAATGGGTTCGGGGGGAGTCCAGGGCCCTCCCCCTTGAACCTGTGTATGGTGGATATTCTTTAAGATGGCTCCCAATTATCTCCACATCTTAGTACGCATACTCTGTGTAATCTCTCCCCTTGGATGTGGGCAGGACCTGTGACTGGCTTCTAAGCATTGGAATAAAGCTAAAGTGATTATGTTACATAGGATTGTAACATTGGTCTTGCTAGCACACTCTCTCCCTCCCTGGTTTTCATAAAGTAAGCAGCCTGGTTGGGGAGGTTCATGTGGCAGGGAATTGAGGATGGCATCCAGCCAACAACCAGCAAGAAACTCAGTCCATCAATCCAAAAGCCCATAAGGACTTGAATTCTGCCAATAACCCCATGAACTTGGAAACAGCCCCTTCTCTAGTTAGGCCTTCAGATGAGAACTCAGCCTTGGCTGGCACCTCGACTGCAGACTTGTGGAGGACTTGGCTAAGCCATGCTTGGACTCTTGACCCACAGAAACTGTGGGATAATAAATATGTGTTGTTTTAAGCCACTAAATTTGTGGCAATATTGCTATGCAACATTAGAGAACTATTATATTAGGTGAGCTCTGTGACTATACTGATATATAGAATATGGGAATGATTCTATGCCAGCTTCTCATCACAGACCTTAAGAATGTGGCAGCTTCTACTCTGGGAACACTGTCTCTGGGAACCCTGAGCCACCATGGAGAAGTCTGATCCCACTGATATTGCTATGCTAAAGAAGCTACAAGGTGATATTCTACTCAACAGTTTCTACTGAATCCAGTCTTCAAAACGTCCTTGACAAAATGCCAGGCATATAACTAAAGCCAACTTGTATACTCTTCTGACCTGCTATCTGATGCCATGAGAGGGTTAAATTTATAAGCTAACTTGACTAGGCCAAAGAGTGCCCAGATATCTGATGAAACAAATATACTGAGTGGATAAGATTAACATTTAGATCCATAGACTGAGAAAAGCAGATTGTCCTCCCCATTGTGGATGGGCTTCATCCAGTGCTAAAGACCTGAATACAACAAAAAGGTTGAATGGGAGAGGATTCACACTCTGCCTATCTTTGACCTGGGACAACCTTCTGCCTTTGGACTTAGACTTTGACTAGAATTTACAACATTTGCTTTCCTGGTTCTCAGGCTTTCCTGGAACTCAGACTAGAACTATAACATTGTTTCCACCAGATCTACATCTTGCCAATTACAGATCTTGGGACTTCTTAGCCTCCATAATCAACAGAACACTGAATACTGCCTGCCCACAAAAGTGTTTGTTGCTAATAATGGTAGTCTCTGCGGTCTCCCAGAGGGCGGAATCAGTGCCTTCCCTTTAGAGGGAAGGAGAGAGGGTTTGTTATCTCTATAGCAAGATGAGTATCTCCTGATACTTGTTTTCCCCTTCTTTCATGATGGAAAGAACTTGTCTTTGGGGGTTTAGCCTAACAAAACCACCATACTAGCCCTTATTACACATCTGTTTATAGCTTTTTATATTTGACATTTTTTATTTTCAGCAGCAAATAACAAAAATAAATAAAACAAAAACAAACAAACAAACATAAAAACCCAAAAGCTGAAATAGTCTTTCAAATGATGTAAATTCATCTTTTCCAGGGATGGGGGTGATAGACTATGTAGGTTATACTCAAGGCGTCTTCATTGTTCCTCCCAAGATTTCTGTGCCCAAGTTCTCACCATGATTTATGCCTATCACCTTGTGATCCTCACTGTAGGACTCTCTGGTGGAAACTCCAGCTTTTGTCCAAACCCAAGGGAAAAAGTACTAGATCTCCTCTTTAAGACTTCTGTGAGCCTGGCCAACTCAGATGTGATTCTCTCCCACAAGCTCTGTTGGTCTGTTACATGCAGAAGGTAATTAGGTATAGACATGTGGATTACTTTGTGATAGAAGTAAAGAAGAGTGGAGACCCATTTAATCCCAGATATTCCCGAATTCTGACTATGAGTTTAGGTTCAAAAAGTTAAATTCAAAGTGTCTGACAGACATCTTAGTGGAAATTTTGATGAGGAATTGGGATATACTCGGTGCTATATAATTAATGTTTGTGCACCCCCTCCCCATTTCATGTGTTGACACTTAGTCCCCAAAGTGATGGTATTTGGAAGTAATGTGTTTGAGAGGTGATTAGATCATGATGTTGGAGGCCTCATGATGGGATTTGCAACATTATAGGGAGACACAAGAGAGCTTGCTTCCTCTCTTTCTGCCTCCCCACCAGCTAAGGATATAGCAAAGATGTCCAACTATAAGCCAGGGGCAGACCCTTACCAGATATGAGATTTATAGGCACCTTGATCTTGGACTTCCCAGCTTGCAGAACAGTGAGAAATAAATATCTGTTGGTTAAGCCATGCAGTCTATGGTATTTGTGACAGTAGCCTGAACTGACTGAGATACTGAGATCCACTCGGGAGATTTCAGATAAAGTTATGAATTTGAGAGAATTCATACCATCAAAGTCATGTATTCATCTAGGGAGTACAGTACAAAGAGAGATAAAAAGGGAACCCATCATTTGGCCCTGAGAAATTCCAATGTTTAAAGATCTGATATATTGAAACAGGGTGCCAAGAATGGATAATTAAAATAAGAGGGACAATGAAAAAACAGTGAGTCATAGAAAACAGAAGGGAAGTGTTTCAAGAAGGAGGGCATGTTCAACCATGTTAACAACAGTGTCAAATGCTTTGGAGAGATCAAGTAATGAGAGGAATAGAAAACGTGCATCAGATTTAATAACACAATGAATAGAGGTGATTTTACCAAGAGTTGTTTCAAAGAACCTGAAAAAAGCAAGAAGAGATGATAAATGTAAACAACTCTAAGTATGTCATTGTCTTGAAATTCATGCGGAAGATGGACTATAATGGGAGCCAGGCTGGGAATCACAGAGAAGACAGAAGAGCTTTGTTAAAACTGCAGCTGGAAGTTTGGCATCTCATTCATCTTTTTTCCTTTCCAATTACTTGCATATTTAACCACCTCAAACACTATGATGTGCATTAATTTTATCCAAAGTTTTCCTAAGTTTGGAACCTAAGACAGAATGACTTGGGTATATTTTCTTTTAAAAATGTAATTTAATTATTTTTCTATTTCTAGTTGGATAAAGCAAACAATTTTAAGGGGCTTGTTTTTTTCTCAATTTCTTCTTTTAAGCTCTTTTATTTACTCACCAACTCAATAAACATCCTTGTGTTTATGATGAGGGGGATGATTCACTCCTCCAGTAGAGTAGGTGCAGAAAGATTTTACATTGTTTTTCTCTATGCAGCACTAAAAAGAAAACTAACAAATTTCAGCACAAATGGTCAACACAGAAAGAAAATTCATCAAACAAGTAGACTTCAGAATCATGCAAGTCATTTGAATAAAAGAATCATCAGTCAGAATAACTCAAGACAATGATCCTAAATAAGGATAAGACTTGTCCTCAAATAAAATCAACAGCTTAAGTTTTCATGGTATATGGCTCCAAATATTGAGGCTAATGAGTCTAACAGATAGATTCTAATGTCTTCCTTTTCCAGGGAAATTAACTTATACAAATCTATGTGGGTGTCAAATGTATTTACACTGGAGCTCTAACAGAAACTATTATTTACTTTAAAATGAAAATAATAACAAGCCCAAGTCTTTACTTTGAGTTCCTCAATGTAAGTACATCAATAATGTAGGAATATATGAAAGCAAAAAGAAAAAGAAAATTGTTCATAGAGAAAACCATGCAGTACTAATAACAACATGTTCATGAATAATGATACACCAGCACTATCACTTTTTCAAAGGGCCATCATCAAAATACTACTGACAGTCGAAACAGTAGAAAGGGACTGTCTGCTACAAAGCTTGCCTGTTGCCTGGAGAAGAGGGCAGAAACTAGCATCTGAAGATAATTGCCTTGATTCAGCACCAATCCAGGGGATAACGATACAAATAGCTAAGATCTGAGGTCCATGTCAGAAGCACAGGATTCCATCTGGACCACGAAAAAAACAGTGTTTTGTTTTTTTTTTTCTTAAAGATTTTATTTATTTGACAGAGAGAAACACAGCCAGAGAGGGAACACGAGCAGGGGCAGTGAGAGAGGGAGAAGCAGGCTTCCTGCCGAGCAGGGAGCCCGATGTGGGACTCGATCCCCGGTGTCCAGGATCATGACCTGAGCTGAAAGCAGTCGCTTAACCAACTGAGCCACCCAGGTGCCCCAGAACCAGTGATCTTTTACTGTGTCTGTGTGCCATCAAAGAAGAAGGAAAAGGAGAAGGAGGAGGAGAAGGAGAAAGAA
>PITA01021609.1:0-32301 GCA_004023965.1 Spilogale gracilis
AAAACCACTCTAAGATACCACCTTACACCAGTCAGAATGGCCAAAATTAACAAGACAGAAAACAACAAGTGTTGGAGAGGCTGCGGAGAAAGGGGAACCCTCTTACACTGTTGGTGGGAATGTAAACTGGTGCAGCCGCTTTGGAAAACAGTGTGGAGATTCCTTAAAAAATGAAAGATAGAGCTACCCTATGACCCTGTAATCGCACTACTAGGCATTTACCCCAAAGATACGGATGTAGTGAAAAGAAGGGCCATATGCACCCCAATGTTCATCACAGCAATGGCCACAATCGCCAAACTGTGGAAAGAGCCAAGGTGCCCCTCAACAGATGAATGGATAAAGAAGATGTGGTACATATATACAATGGAATACTATGCCTCCATCAGAAAGGATGAATACCCAACTTTTGTAGCAACATGGACTGGACTGGAAGAGATTATGCTGAGTGAAATAAGCCAAGAAGAGAAAGTCAAGTATCGCATGGTTTCACTTACTTGCGGTGCATGAGGCACAAACTGGAGGACAGTGGCAGAAGGAAAGCAAATGGGAACTAGGGTAATCTAGGGAGGGAAATGAAACAACAGAGACTTTGAACACAGAAACAAACTGAGGGACTTGGAGGGAGGGGGGTGGAGGGATGGGAGATCCTGGTGGTGGGTACTGGGGACACCTAAAGCGTGGAGCACTGGGTGTGGGGAATGGGGAATGAATCTTGAGACACTGGGAAAAAAAATTTAGTAACAATAAAAAAAAATAGACCAATTATAGCAATCTTAAATAATGAAAGCCATATGAAGGGGCGCCTGGGTGGCTCAGTTGGTTAAGCAACTGCCTTCGGCTCAGGTCATGGTCCTAGAGACCTGGAATCGAGTCCCACATCAGGCTTCCTGCTTGGTGGGAAGCCTACTTCTCCCTCTCTCATTCCCCCCTGCTTGTGTTCCCCCTCTGGCTGTGTTTCTCTCTGTCAAATAAATAAAATCTTAAAAAAAAAGCCATATTAATATCGTCTCTCTCTCACTCTCTCTTTCAAAATACCTTATGTCCTGTACTCACCCTTCCTCTTCTGGTAATGATGTGAGATGATAAAATGCCTACATGATTTTTGTTTTGTTTTGTTTTGTTGTTTGGTTTGGTAGTGTCTTAATTTTTCCTTCATTTTTGGAGGAATCTTTGCTGGATATAGAATTCTCTGTAAATAGCTTTTTTTTTTTTTCTTTCAGCCCTTAAATATATCCCATTTCTGCCTTCTGTCCTACCAGTTTTCTGCTGAGAAACCTAATAGTTTTATTGGTGGGGGTCTCTTTGTTGGGTGATGAGATGTTTTCTCTTTCTGTTTTCAAGATTCTTTCCTTGTCTTTATCATTTGACGATTTGATTATGTGTCTCATTGTGAGCTGCTTTGAGTCTGTCCTACTCGGAATTTGTGCAGTTCCTAGGATTTGTATGTTTATGTCTTTCCTCAATTTTGAGAAATGTTCTATTCTCAAAGGGACTATTTCTGGAGATTAATTTTATTCCTTTGAATTGCACACATTTTTCAATTTTTTGAATGTCTTGTGATCTTTGTGAAAAACCGCTTGGGGAAGAAACAGCTACCTTTCCCAGTTTTTGCAGAATACTGTAGAAGCACATTAAAAATTAGTGATCCCCTGACCCTTAAGATTAGCTTAGCATGAAGATTTAAGGTCTTTTCAGTCTTGTCTGGGAATGTGTCCTATTGAGATCTGTGTGGCTTTTACAGCCCCCCTCTATCCAGATGCTTTAAATATCTTACTTCCCCCAAAAGCCTCACTCCAGCTTCTCAGAATCTTATCTATTCTGTTACATTCTGCCTGTAGCTTCTTGGCCCCAAGTGCCTGCATGATTGTGGTCCTTGTGCACTTTCTACATGAATCAGGCCACCAGTGCCTTCTAAGACTTCTGGCTGCCATTCCCCATATGAGCTCCAGGACAGGCAAGGAAAAAAAAAAGTCTCTTATATAGCCCATAGGTCAGAATATTGCCAACAAGTTTCTCTTTGCTTCTTCATCCTCAGTGAGGGAACCAGGAATGAGGCACTGTGCCATGTCAGGGTAAGTATGGGGTAAATGTAAATTAAACCTTCATGAACTCTCCTACCATTATGAATGTGTCTTCTTCACTGGACATTCACTTGACTTGTATCAACCTCTGATTGGTTTCCAGAAATCCTAAAAATTTACTTTATTCCACCTATAGTTTTTATTCAGTGTTTCCATGGAGGAATGAGGGCCTGGAACTTTCTATTCCACAATCTTACTGATGTCACTGCCCTTTGTGCTGGATTATTTTTAAATGATCATGAGAAAAACAAATGTGTAGGAAAGAAAGTTTTAGAGTTGAATCCATTTCTCACACGATACTGCTAAATGATTTTTAGATGATATAAAAATCTCAGTTAAAACCTATAAGAAATCTAGATGAACTAATTTGGAATGGTGCAGTGCTTCCTAAGAATGTATTTATTTAATATATTCTAGAAAGACATGTATTTAATGTGGGATTGTGTCCTTATGCCAATTTAATGCTGACTTAGCAAGTAAAACAGAATCTTGATTTAATTATTGTCACTTTTTATGCATAGTTTTATTTTTTATTATTTTTTAACATTTTATTTATTTATTTGACACAGAGAGAGAGAGACAGTGAGAGAGAGAGCACACAAGTAGAGGGAGTGGGAGAGGGAGAAACAGGCTTCCCACTGAGCAGGGAGCCAGATGTAGGACTTGATCCCAGGAGCCTAAGAACGTGACCTGAGCCCAAGGCAGATGCTTAATGACTGAGCCACCCAGACACTCCTATGAATAGGTCTAATACAATGCTTAAGGATTTCAATATATATTTTTTTCTTATGGAATCATTTAAAATATGTGTGGGGAGGTTATATATATGAAATAGTATTGGGCGCCTGGGTGGCTCAGTGGGTTAAAGCCTCTGCCTTCAGCTCAGGTCATGATCTCAGGGTCCTGGGATCAAGGCCCACATCAGGCTGTCTGCTCAGCAGGGAGCCTGCTTCCTCCTCTCTCTCTGCCTGCCTCTCTGCCTACTTGTGATCTCTATCTCTCTCTCTCTCTGTCTCTTTCTCTCTCTCTGTCAAATAAATAAATAAATCTTTAAAAAAAAAGAAATAGTATTATTTATATATTATCTATATTATAGATATATAAATACATCTATTGTCTGCATATACAAATCATGTATTCACATGGGCCTAAACTGTAGGAAACATGAATTATCCAGAAGGCTGGATTTCAATAATTTCCTGAATTGGTAGATTTTCTGCCTCAACTGCCTCAACTATAATTCTTGCTATTCGTCTTCTATCCCATCTATACTATTGTTCTCATCTTTGGACCATAGCAAAATAGTACCAAAACTTCCACATTCAAAATCCAGACACACCAAGTTCTAAGTAAAAACAGAGATGGTCTCTATTGGCTCAATGAAATGTCTTTCCAGTGGCATGGCCACAGACTTCCCCTCATGTCTCACTGAATGGAATTGGGTCACAAGTCCAGAGTTGAGCAAATTTCTGTAAAGAAAGGACTGGCTTTTGTTGGATTGATCAGCTTAAATAGGATTGGATGGGTGTTTGAGTGGCAGTTATCCTATCTAATGAGCAAATGCTTACTTTAAAATCACTGTTGTACTGTGACTGTACATAGACCCAACAGGAGGAGAGGATCTCCATAGAAGAGATTCAGGGAATAAAGCAGCATGTCCATAAAAGAACCTTATTTTTTAGGGGCGCCTGGGTGGCTCAGTCATTAAGGCACTGTCTTCAGTACATTCATGATCCTGGAGTTCTGGGACCGAGCCCCATATTGGGCTTCCTGCTCACTGGGAAGTCTGCTTCTCCCTCTCTTACTCCCCCTGCTCATGTTCCCTCTCTAGCTGTGTTTCTCTCTGTCAAATAAATAAATACAATCTTAAAAGAAACATATTTTTTTAAGTTCAATGATAAACATGTCCAATGTTGAAAACATAAAAGGCAGTTTTATTTGAGGTGTCTCCTGTATAGGTATTAACAATGTGTTTCTTCACTTCATCCTTGGATAGTGGATGAATGATTTCTTCTGTATAAACTTTGACATTTTCATCATTTTATTCTTTTTTTCCCATGATGCTATTGTTGTAACCTGTCATAAAGTTGTCCATGATGAGCAAATACATTTTTTTAAAACTAAATTTTGACCACTTCAATAGAGGAAGTATTCAAACTAAAGAATGCTGGCATCCTAATAAGTCCTTTTCAGACATAAGAATAAATATTTATTTTAATATAGCTAAAGTATCTTAATTCTAAACAAATCACATTTGAAGTTATCATAATTTAAGAATCAAGTCTGCCTAATATAAATTTATTCTCTGAAGATTTCCCCAACAGCTACATAAAATTACAAGAATGTTTCTCTCTATTATAGTGAGTCAAGGAGGTGTCTCATTGGTTTCTGACATGTGTCCAGATCCTGGGAGTCCAGAAAATGGCAGAAGAGCAGGTTCTGACTTCAGGTAGGTGATATATCGGTTATTTGAAAAGCATGTTATATATATATATATATATATATATATATATATATATATATATATATAAAATTTTTATTTTTATATATAAAATTATATATATAATTTCTATTTGTTATCCTTAACTATTTTGTCCTTTCTCAATTATTACTCAGGTATGTTATCTGTAAAACTCTAAAATGTACTGTGTTGAAAACTTTCACATGCTGTAGTGTGGATGCTTTTCACTATATGAATCAGTACTAAAAATTTAACCCTAAATATATGTGATTGGAATGTGTCTCGAAAAAAAGAATTTTTTTCTTCTGTTTTTAATTAATTACCTTCCCATATTCTAATGCATTTTTGTCAATGTTTAAAAAAATAGGTGGAACAAAAAATTACCTTTAGCCTCACAATTAATTCATTCAACATTTGGAATAATGAATGTAAGTGGCAGTTAATGCAATTTATTTCAGAAAATGTTATGGTTCATTTTACTAAAAGGACAGTGATGAGCTAGAGACTGGATTCCAGTTATGACAATATTAATATAGTGCATGATAATTATATTATCCTTTATATACATAGTAATTACAATATCATGTCTGTGGATTTTTGAATTCCTTTCCATTAGATCAAGAAACATTTGCCCATTTACAAGGTTGATAGTCATAGTGGGAGTATTTTTTAGGGGCGCCTGGGTGGCTCAGTAAGCGATGCATCTGACTCTTGGTCTCAGCTCAGGTCATGATCTCAGGGTCAGGATGTGCTCCAGGCTCAGCACAGAATCTACTTGAGATATTCTCTCCCTCCCCTCTGCAACTCCGGCTCATTCTGTCTCTATTTCTGTCTCTCTCTCAAATAAATAAATAAATCTTAAAAAAAAAAAAGGAAAGAAAGTAGCTATAGCACCAAAGAAGGAAGAAGGAATATTAGTATAATTGTAGTAACAATGGTCTTTTTAAAAAATGTTAATTTTAATTTTCCATTAATGTATAACTAACACACAGTGTTATATTAGTTTCAAGTGTACGATATAATGGTTCAGAAATTTTACACATTTCTCAGTGTGCATCAAGATGAGTGTAGTCTTAATCCCTTTTCTTTCACTCCTTGCCACCCTCTCTCTTCTGATTACCAGGAGTTCTCTGTATTTAACAGTCCGTTTCTTTTTTTCCATTGTTATTGTTGTGTCTCTTTTTTTTCTTAAACTCCATGTATTAGTGAGAAATATAACTAGCAATAGTAATTTTTTTTTTAAGATTTTATTTATTTGACAGAGAGAAACACAGTCAGAGAGGGAACACAAGCAGGGGGAGTGAGAGAGGGAGAAGCAGGCTTCCTGCTGAGCAGGGAGCCCGATGTGGGACTCGATCCTGGGTCTCCAGGATCATGACCTGAGCCGAAGGCAGTCGCTTAACCAACTGAGCCACCCAGGCGTCCCGAGCAATAGTAATTTTTAAAAGGCTATAGAAAGAATAGAATTGGGCACCTGGGTGGCTCAGTGGGTTTAAGCCTCTGCCTTCGTCTCAGGTCATGATCTCAGGATCCTGGGATCAAGGCCCGCATCAGGCTCTCTGCTCAGCAAGCAGCCTGCTTCATCCTCTCTCTCTGCCTGCCTCTCTGCCTACTTGTGATCTCTCTCTCTGTCAAATAAATAAATAAAATCTTTAAAAAAGAAGAAAGAATAAAATTGTTTACAGACTTACTGTCATGAAGTTGGTATGATTATATATATATATATATATAAATAGTTTTATATATAAAAATTTTATAATATATAATATATATATTTTATCCATGAAAATGTAACAAAATGTTTTTGATTTACTAGTAGTGTCTATCCTGTTTGAAGTAGATAGAAAGTTGTATTGTTTACAGGTTAAAGATACAAAATTTGAGTATATTTAAGGAGCCAGTGTTTTAGTTGAAGTTCCTCTGAAGCAGAGCCTAAGATGGGGAGGATTCTTTTCCAATCAATTTTTTCTTTTCTTTTCTTTTCTTTTCTTTTCTTTTCTTTTCTTTTCTTTTCTTTTCTTTTCTTTTTTTTTATTGTGCACTTTGGAGGGAATGGAGGAATGGAGGAAGCAAGGTAGGGCCATAGTGATAAAGGAGTGAAGACACAAACTGGTTTTAACTGGTGATGAGCTTCAGTCTGAAGCCACAGGGAATTTTAGGCCACAAATCACATGAACCAGCTGGCTCCATCTTCTTTTTTTTTAAAATTTTATTTTATTGTTTAAGTGTTCCAAGATTCATTGTTTATGCCCCACACCCAGTGCTCCATTCAATATGTGCCCTCAGTACCCACCACTAGGCCCTCCCATCCCCCCATCCCCCTCCCTCCAAGGCTCTTAGTTTGTTTCTCAGTCCAAAGTCTCTCATGTTTCTTTTCTCTCCCTGGATTACCCTACTTCTCATTCACTTTCCTTCTCCTACTGTCCTCAATATTACCTTTTATGCACCACAAGTAAGTGAAATCACATGATACTTGACTTCTCTACTTGGCTTATTTTACTCAGCATAATCTCTTCCAATCCAGTCCATGTTGCTACAAAAGTTGGATATTCATCCTTTCTGATGGAGGCATAGTATTCCATTGTATATATGTACCATATCTTCTTTATCCATTCATCTGTTGAAGGGCACCTTGGCTCTTTCCACAGTTTGGTGATTGTGGCCATTGCTGCAATGAACATTGGGGTACATAAGGCCCTTCTTTTCACTACATCTGTATCTTTGGAGTAAATACCCAGTAGTGCAATTGCAGGGTTATGAGGACATCAAAAAATGGGCAGGAGACATGAAGAGGCACTTCTCCATAGAAGATATACAAATGGCTAACAGACACATGAAAAAATGTTTATCATCACTAGCTATCAGGGAAATTCAAATCAAAACCGCACTGAGATACTACCGTACACCAGTCAGAAAGGCCAAATTAACAAGGCAGGAAACAACAAGTGTTGGAGGGGCTGCAGAGAAAGGGGAACCCCTTACACTGTTGGTGGGAATGCAAGTTGGTACAGCTGCTTGGAAAAACCATGTGGAGATTCCTTAAAACATTAAAAATAGAGCTGGCTCCATCTTTTATACCCACTCCCACTGCCTGTCCATCACTGGCTTCCTTCATTTGACTCAAGGAAGTTCTCTAGGACATGGCTTGGTTAGAGTGATTGTTAGCCCTCTCAGTGGGTGTGATGTGTCCTCAGGGCTATGCTGCTCTAATAAAGACCTTACACTATCACGTAAAATAAGTCAGTTGAAGACATTCAGGAATTTTATCATTTGACGATAAAGAAAATAAATGAAATTTACACATTCTTGCTAGAATCCATCAAGTTTTTTTTATTAACATATAATTTATTATTTGCTTCAGGAGTATAGGTCTGTGATTCGTCAGGCTTACACAATTCACAGCACTCACCATAGCACATACCCTCCTCAATGTTCCATCAAGTTTTTTTTTATCCTCAGTAATCCTTTCTTGTCTCAAAAAAGACTACCTTCATTTTTCCTCCTCCATGAAAAAAAATGTTCTCCATGCCTCATTTCCAAAGAAACATACACATCCTCCCAATAGACTTTAAGGCAATGAATCTTCATTATTGTTCCTATGTTCATCTTCCCCATCTGACTCATGCTTCCCCTTTGCAGGAATGGTTTCTCAGTCATCTCTGCCTCTTGGTGACTAAGAAATGCCTACCACACAGACACTTAGCAGGTATTATTCAGGTGCACTTTGTGTATGAGAGAGATTGCCCATTGGTACTTTGTCACACCTGAAAATCATCACAGGAATCTGGAAACTGCTTTTGTCTATTGGGCAGACCCCTGTTTTTAAACACAGTCAATTAAATGCTTTCCAACAATGTCAGATTGTTCAAATTACATCCTATATTGAAGAGAGTTAAAGAAATTTCTTAATCGCCAAAAGATCACAGGGAATTGAAAACATCCAAGGCCATTATCCATTTAGCATAAGGGTAATAATGAAATATTGTATTTCATCTTGGGTTATATGCTGGCATTTGTTCTAGCTCATTCTAACAACAGCCTTATTTCTCACTCTCTCTGTCTCTCAAATGAATAAATAAAAAAAAATCTTTAAAAAAATAATAAATACAAATGTAAATATTTTTGCTGTCTTTGAGTGTGTATGTGTATGCATACATACATGTGTATCTGTGAAACTGTGACAAGCCAGTTCTAGTAACTTTTTGGTACACTCAGAGGACTATTTCTCTAGATGATCCTGATAACTACAAATAAAGACTTTTTTTAAAAGAGATTTTGTCTATTTATTTCTCAGATTGAGAGAGAGAGAGAGAGTACGAGCAGGGAGAGGGGCAGAGGGAGAAGCAGGTTCTGCACTGAGCAAAGAGCCTGATGTGATACTCGATCCTAGAACTTGGGATGTGCCCTGAGCTGAAGGCAGACACTCAAGTGAGCCATCCAAGTGTCCCCCAAAAAACTGTTTTATATTTTTTCTTTCCAATGTATTTTATTTCTTTCCATTTCCTGAAGAAACTGGCAAAGACCTATATTATGAGGTTGAATGCAAGTGGGAAACACGAGACATTCCTGCTTTCTTCTTTTTTTAAAAGTTTTAATTATTATTAATAATCTCTTTCCCCAATGAGGGGCTCAAACTCATGACATTGAGATCAAGAGTTGAATGCTTTTCCAACTGAGCCAGACCAGTACCCTCATTCTTGCTTTGTTCTTGATCTTTAGTGGAAAACATTCTGGTTCTCATCATTGAGTGATATTAGCTGTAGGTTTTCATAGATTACTTTTATCAGGTTAAGAAAGTCCTCTTCTATTTTTACTTTGTTGTAAGTTCTTACCAGAAATTGATATAAATTTTGTCAAAAGCTTTTTCTAGATCTTTTGAGATGATCTGTTCTGTTAGTTTGGTTGTTAATATAATTAATTACATTAATTGATCTTTCATTCTGAGATAAATTTTTTAAAGATTTTATTTATTTATTTGACAGATAGAGAGAGATCACAAGTAGACAGAGAGGTGGGCAGAGAGGGAGGGGACAGCAGGCTCCCTGCTGAGCAGAGAGCCCAATGCAGGGCTCAGTCTCTGGATCCTGAGATCAAGACCTGAGCCAAAGTCAGAAGCTTAACCCACTGAGCCACACAAGTGCCCCATCATTCTGGGATAAATTAATTTGGTCATGATGTATCATCTTTTTTATATGTGTGTGTGTGTGTGTGTGTATTACATAAAATACATATTTTATAAGTAAATATAAAAGTTTATATTTTTATAAATATATAATATATATATATTTTGCTTATGTTTTCACAAGAGATAGTGGCCTATAGTGTATTCTTATATATACTTATATAATATATGTATATATAACCTATAATGACTTGGTCTGGTTTTGCTATTAGAGTAATGCTGGTTTAATAAAATTAATTAGGGAATATTTTCTCCTCCATAATGTCTTGAAAGAACCTGTGTAGAATTGATAATATTTCCTCCTTAAATTTTTGAGAGATTCATCAATGAAGCCATCTGATTTGGAATTTTCTTATGAAAAGTTTTAAAATTATAATACAACTTTTTTTCTACTTACAAGCCAAGTCAGATTCTCTCACTACTTAATTATGTAGCTTTGACAGTTTGCAAATTTAGAGGAATTTTTCAATTTTTTTAAAGATTTTATTTATGTATTTGAGAGGGAGAGAGAGCGAGTGAGAGAGAGCATGAGAGGGGAGAAGGTTAGAGAGAGAAGTTGACTCCCTGCGGAGCTGGGAGCCTGATGTGGGACTTGATCCTGGGACTCCAGGATTATGACCTGAGCTGAAGGCAGTGGCTTAACCAACTAAGGCAACCAGGCACCCCGAATTTTTCAATTTTTGTCCAAAAGAATTGTCAAATTTATTGTCATAACGTTATTTGTAGTTTTTCCTCATTGTCTTTTAAAGCAGTAGTGAGGGCACAATTCTAATTTCTGATGTTGGTGATTTGACTATTTTATTTTACCTGATACATCTGATTAGTGATATATCAATATTATTAATATTCTCAAAAAACATATTTGTGTCATCAATTTTTCTATATCAGTTTTATTTCTTTTATACCCCACTGATTTCTGCCCTGGTCTTTTATTATTTTCTTTCTTCTGATTACAGTAGGATTTACTTGCCCTTCTTTTTCTGGTTTCTTATGATTGAAGTGCTAATTCAAGACTCCTTTTCTAATGTGGGTGTTTGGTGCTTTATATTTCACTCTAAGGATGGATTTCACTGCATCCCATTAAGTATTATGTTTTTCATTTCATGCAGGTCAAAATACTTCCGATTTTCCCTTGTGATTACTTCTGTGATCCATGGATTATATAACAGTGTTCTATTTAGTTTCCAAATATCTAGGATTTTTCCAGGAACTTTGTGGTCAGAGAACATAGTTTGTATATGACTCAAATTCTTTTCAACTGACCAAGAATTATTTTCTACCCTATAATATGCTCTATTTTTGCAAGTATTTTATGTAAACTGGAAAGAATGTATATTCTTTCACAGTAGGGTGAAATGTTCTATAACTATCGATTAGATTGACTAGGACAGTGTTGTTCAAGTCTTTAGTATCCTTACTGATTTTCTGACTATTATTTTCTGTTCTATTATCCAGAGAGGTATATTGAAATCCTTTACTACAATTGTGGATTGGTCTATTTTTTTATTGCAGTTTTATCAGTTTTTGCTTCATGTATTTTGAAGCTCTGTTTAGATACATTCCTTTTTAATGTTCCTTGTCTTTTTTTTTTAATTCTTATTTTAATTCTAGTTGATTAGAATACAGTGCCATATTGGTTTCAGGAGTAGAATTCAGTCATTCCTCACTTACATAGAACACCCAGTGCTCATGATAACAAGTGCCCCCCTTAATTCTCATCACCCATCCACCCCATCCCCCAACCACCTCCCTCCATCAACCCTGTTTGTTGTCTATTGTTAATAGTCTTTTTTTTCCACATAGAGTATCACATCATCTGCAAAGAGAGAGAGTTTGACTTCTTCCTTGCCAATTTGAATACCTTTTACTTCTTTCTGTTGTCTGATTGCTGTTGCTAGGACTTCTAACATGATGCTGAACAATAGTGGTGAGAGTGGGCATCCTTGTCTTATTCCTGATCTCAGAGGGAAGGCTGTCAGTTTTTCCCCATTGGGAATGATATTCGCTGTGGGTTTTTCATAGGATCTTATGAGGTCAGTTGCATTCTTATACACTAACAATGAAAATATAGAAAGGGAAATCAAAGAATCAATTCCATTTACTATAGCACCAAAACCCATAAGATACCTAGAAATAAACCTAACCAAAGAGGTGAAGGATCTGTACTCGAGGAACTACAGAACACTCATGAAAGAAATTGAAGAAGACACAAAAAAATGGAAGAGCATTCCATGCTCATGGATCAGAAGAATAAACATTGTTAAAATGTCTATACTGCCCAGAGAAATCTATATTTTCAATGCCATTCTGATCAAAATTCCACCAACATTTTTCAAAGCATTGGAACAAACAATCCTAAAATTTATATGGAATCAAAAAAGACCCTGAATCGCTAAGGAATTGTTGAAGAAGAAAAACAAAGCTGGGGGCATCATGTTACCTGACTTCAGGTTTTATTACAAAGCTGTGATCACCAAGACAGCATGGTACTGGTACAAAAACAGACAAATAGACCAATGGAACAGAGTAGAGAGTCCAGATATGAACCCACAAATCTATGGTCAAGTCATATTTGACAAAGCAAGAAAAAATATCCAGTGGAGAAAAGACAGCCTCTTCAATAAATGGTGCTGGGAAAATTGGACAGCTATGTATAGAAGAATGAAACTAGACCATTCTCTTATACCACACACAAAGACAAACTCGAAATGGATGAAAGACCTCAATGTGAGGCCAGAATCCATCAAAATTCTGGAAGAGAACATAGGCAGTAACCTCTTTGACATCGGCCACAGTAACTTCTTTCAAGACACATTTCCAAAGGCAAAGGAGACAAAAGCAAAAATGAACTTTTGGGACCTCATCAAAATAAAAAGGAAACAGTCAACAAAACAAAGAGGCAACTCATGGAATGGGAGAGGACATTTGCAAATGACACTACAGACAAAGGGCTGATATCCAAGATCTATAAAACACTATTCAAACTCAATATCCAAAAAGAATATGAACACATCAAAAAATGGGCAGGAGACATGAAGAGGCACTTCTCTGTAGAAGATATAGAAATGGCTAACAGACACATGAAAAAATGTTCAGCATCACTAGCTATCAGGGGAATTCAAAACAAAACCACACTGAGATGCCACCTTACAGCAGTGAGAATGGCCAAAATTAACAAGACAGGAAACAACAAGTGTTGGAGGGGCTACAGAGAAAGGGGAACCCTCTTACACTGTTGATGGGAATGCAAGTTGGTGCAGCTGCTTTGGAAAACAGTGTAGAGATTCCTTAAATAATTAAAAATAGAGCTAGACCCTGCAATTGCACTACTGGGTATTTACTCCAAAGATACAGATGTAGTGAAAAGAAGGGCCTTATGTACCCCAATGTTCTTTGCAGCAATGGCCACAATCTCCAAACTGTGCAAAGAGCTAAGGTGTCCTTAAATAGATGGATGGATAAAGAAGATGTGGTACATATATACAATGGAATACTACTTCTCCATCAGAAAGGATGAATATCCAACTTTTGTAGCAACATGGACTGGATTGGAAGAGATTATGCTGAATGAAATAAGCCAAGTAGAGAAAGTCAAGTATCATAAGTTTCACTTGCTTGTGGTGTATAAGGGATAATATAGAGGACAGTAGGAGAAGGAAAGGAAATGGAAAGTAGGGTAATTCGGGGAGAGAAAAGAAACATGAGAGACTGGACTGAGAAACAAACTGAGGGTCTTGGAGGGGAGGGGGTGGGTGGATTAGAGAGCCTTCTGGTGCATACTGAGGGCATGTATTGCATGGAGCACTGGATGTGGGGCATAAACAATGAATCTTGGAACACTGGAAAAAAAATAGAGCCCCCCCCCAGTATGAATGACTTTATTTATTTATTTTTTTCAGTGTTCAGTGATTCACTCGTTAACACCCAGGGCTCATCGCAGCTTGTCCTCTCCTCAATCCCTTATCTTTTTAATAAGATACATCATACTTTTGATGTTATGAAGTGTCTCTCTTTATCTTGGGTAATATTTTTCCTCTCCAATCAACTTTGCCTTGTTTTATCATAGTCACTCTAACTTCTTATTTTTGTTGGTATGGTAATGCTCTATATGGATTCTTACATCTATTCCTGCATTGAGTCTCTTACATTATGTTGTTTTGGTTAAAATATTTTTAAAAATCTGTCTCACATATGGTTGGAAAATAGATAAATTTTACTTTATTTTATTATTCTATTTTATTTTCTCCAAGTTTTTATTTAAGTTCCATTCAGTTAACATACAGTGTAATATTAGTTTCAGGTATAGAATTTAGTGATTTGTCACTTACATACAATAGCCAGTGCTCACTACAAGTGTGCTCCTTAATGCCCATCACCTACTTAACCCATCTCCCACCCACCCCCCTCCAAGAACCATCAATTTGTTCCCTGCAGGTAAAAGTCTGTTTCTTGTATGTACTCCCATGCTTTTGATAGCTTTACAATGCTTAAATAGTTTTCCAATAAGATACATGGAGATATATAATATGTGATACTATAAAAATTGACAAATGATATTTTGTTAAATATTGGCTGCAATTTGGAATATGAAATCATAACAATAATATTTATACTTCTTTATCTTAAAAGCCATTGATCTAGCTTCCATCTTGAAATGTTTTATACATGCTGATTTTGTACCATCATGTCTTTGTCATTTGATAATAATTCATTGAATTATGAGTGCTTCCAAAATGTTGATACACTTCTTTACACAATATCAAAAACATAGCATATGTTAATATCTCTGTGGATCTTATTGGAAAAATATTTGAGCATTGGAAAGGTATAAAACTCATGGTGACACATACAAATTTTCAAAATTTCTAATTTTTATTTAAAAAACTTGCATTTTAGGGCACCTGGATGGCTCAGTGGGTTAAAGCCTCTGCCTTCCGCTCAGGTCATGATCTCAGGGTTCTGGGATAGAGGCTGCATCAGGCTCTCTGTTCAGCAGGGAGCCTGCTTCCTCCTCTCTCTCTGCCTGCCTCTCTGCCTACTTGTGATCTCTCTCTCTCTCTCTGTCTCTCCGTCTCTCTCTCTTTCTCTCTCTCTCTCTCTGTCAAATAAAACCAAATCCTAAAAACAAAACAAACAAACAAAAAACTTGCATTTTATTATTGGCTACAATTTTGTCAGTTATTTTTCTTGACTAAAATTCTCATTCAAAAAAAAGGGCTCATTCATTCAATTTTTAAAAATTGTCTGACTGCAAATATTAACAATGATAGTTTATCAGTTATTTTTTCAAATAAGAAGGCATTCTGTGAAAAAAAGCAGTTAATTAAGCTCACAATCCAAACAATTTCAATGTACTTTTTTCTGTGAGTTTGTGTCAGATTTTAGTATGCATCATAGATGCATTATATATTCGGTGATCAAGATTTATTAAAATTAAAAAATTTTCCTGCTTCCTCAAAGACTTTTTAAAGTGATGATGGCCTTTCTTCTTCCTCCTCCTCCCCCTCCTCTGCCTCCTCTGCTTCCTCTTCTTCTCCCTTCATCTCAATGCTAGTGCATGGTGCTGTTCCTTCCATTTTATGTTAGGTCAGTATCAGTTTTGCTCAGCATTTCTTTTTGCCATCAGTAGAAATAGCAAGACATGGGGAAAAGCATACATCTGTTAGTATTGTTATAAAAACAGTCTAATGTAAAAATATCATACCCTCTGAAGGGGTCTCACTACCCACTCTGGGGATCTGTGGTCCACACCTTGAAACAGGGTGCATTAGATAAGAAAATTGACTATGCAGCCTAAAAATAATCATTGAAAGCATAAGAAAAAAGATATAAACAAAAAAACATGGTATTTAGATATTTTTCTGTGTTTCTACTAAATCAAAACCCAGTGTCATCCCTACTAGTATTTTGGTAATATGTAGTGATCCTGGGTATCAAATGTGTAAAATATTTATTTATTGATTGACTGCCCACATCTAGGTGACAGTTGAATCCATGTGTGTTCATATGCAAACTCGAAGCAACCATGTAAAAATGCCTTCTGACCACTAAAAGGAATGACATGTCATAGGCCCAGCATATAATAAGCTGACTATAAATGCTGTTGTTTTTAAAAGAGGGAGGATATTCTTGATTGTTTGAAGTCTTTTTGAGACTGTTTTTAATGAAAAGCAATTCAGTTCTTTCTAAATTCATGTAATCAAAACTAATGACTAACATATAATCCAAACTAATGACCAACATTGTCAAGAAGAGTGGATGGAATTCATTTGTAGTTAGCACTGTAATTATCTGTAATTTGGGGCTGTTTCTCTTTTAAAAATGTTCACTTTATTAAGTTGGTAAAATATTCCTCATCTGACTTTATTTGCACTATTATTTTTATTTCTATGGAAGTCTTCTTTCCCCCCATAGATAATCTAAATATTAATTCCAGTATTACCTATAAAGAATTCTAAACATTGAAGCCTAAAACTCAATGTTTCCTTATTTGAATTCAAATAATTTTGAGGACAATTTTCTGACATTTTATTCACCACTGACCTCTCTCTAAAAGACAAAGTATATTCATTAGAACTGAATATTTGTGAATAGATATGTAAGAGGTGTAAGAGGTGGAACTAGAGTATGAATGGAGAATTTATGGGTGGATAGTGACATCTATTAACTATTTCCTATGGTGGTAAGATAGGTACTCTCTAAGTACAGGTAGATATAATCATCCCAACTTTTGCAAATATAGCTATTGAAATTCAGAATGTTAACATGCCAAGATACTATATCTAGTCATGGTTACAGCTGGGATTTGAAACCAGATATTCTTGACCCCAAAGCCCCTGTTGACCTCAAAGCTTTTTTAATAAGGACAATTACAAGGACTGAATGTTTTCACACCTCTTACACAGGACCAGTGAATAGGGTGTGCAGTCTGTGGACACCACGAGTTAGCCATGTGAGGTGTCAAGCTGTGGTTCAAACCTGAACTTGAGCTCAGCGTTTCAACCCCTGCGTGGGATTCCTTACACTGAGCAGAAGGGTTACTTTGTTCTAATTGCCAACTAAGAATGAATGGCACCTTGTAGTTTTGCACAAAGGATATCTGTAGACTAACAGCACCCATGTTCACACGGCTGGTTACATATATTATATAAATATTGCATATCATATAAAAATATATAGATAGCCACATGTTATAGGTTCTCTGTGTATTGTATAAACATTGCATATATTTATATAAATATTATATTTTATATTGTTGCTACATGTTATAGGTTCTTTATGTATATTATTTCTAATCTTAAGATCTATTCTTTATAAAATTCTTTATCACATTCAGTAGTTGCTGAAATTGAATTTGGGAACCTCCCTAGTTTCTGAAAATGTGGGCTTCCATTCTCTTCCATGGCCCTCCTTTTTCTTCCTTTTTTTTCTTATGTGCACCTCTCACTACCCTACTTGGCAAAACTCCATTTAACAACAATCCTAAATTTATACAAACTGTATTACCTATCCTAAAATCCCTTCCTCTTCAGACAGCCCACTTCTACCCTAAGGTAGAACCCTAAGTATTCTGTGTTTCTGTTTTCAATTCTAGGCATATTCCTAAGTGTAGCTTTCCCTCCTGCCACACCTTGCCACACATGAAATTTTTTCTCAGGTGACAGATATCCCACAGGTGGTGTAGGGCAAGCTAATACAGAAAGACAAGACCTTGAAGAATCAAAAATGGGGAATGCCAACACATGCTCTATGGCTCTCCCTAGGATTGTTTTGTTTGTTTGTTTGTTTGATTGATTTTTATGTTACTTATTTTTTTCCCAGTGTTCCAAGATTCATTCCCCATTCCCCACACCCAGTGCGCCACGCCTTAGGTGTCCCCAGTACCCACCACCAGGCTCTCCCATCCCTCCACTCCCCTCCCTCCAAGTCCCTCAGGTTGTTTCTGTGTCCAAAGTCTCTGTTGTTTAGTTTCCCTCCCTGGATTACCCTAGTTCCCATTTACTTTCCTTCTCCCACTGTCCTCCAGGTTATCCCTCATGCACCGCAAGTAAGTGAAACCATGTGATACTTGACTTTCTCTTCTTGGCTTATTTCACTCAGCATCATCTCTTCCAGTCCAGTCTGTGTTGGTACAAAAGTTGGATATTCATCCTTTCTGATGGAGGCATAGTATTCCATTGTATATATGTACCACATCTTCTTTATCCATTCATCTGTTGATGGGCACCTTGGCTCTTTCCACAGTTTGGCAATTGTGGCCATTGCTGCGATGAACATTGGTGTACATATGGCCCTTCTTTTCACTACATCTGTATCTTTGGGGTAAATGCCCAGTAGTGTGTTTTGTTTTTGTTTTTGTTTTTGTTTTTTGGTAGGACACCATATTTTCTAATTGTGTCTGCCTTTCCCCATCCACACAATTACCTTCCATTTGTAGGACAAGGAGTCTTTACTCCCATCTTGCGTCATCCCATTATTTCAACCTCATTGGCACAACTTTTTATATCACATATTTATGTTTCTCTCACATTAGCTGTATGTTTCTATCATGTTGAATTATGAGATCCCAAAGGAAAGAGGACAGGACAGGATTTATTGATTTGATTTCTTATTACTGTGTGCAACATAGGGTAGACAGATTTTTATGTTAAATTGGATTAACTCGAAGCTAATAAGATTGTTGTTTGGGTATGCAATCATAGCCTAATTAGCAACCAGCTAAGCCAGTTGAAGTAACTGCCATTGGTCAGAGAAATTATCAACTCTTCTTAAAACATGACCCACGCTCAAAAGGGAATTTGGGTGTTGGGAAAGTGATAATTCTGACTTAAAAAACAAATATTTAATTTAAATTATTGACTTATAGATCACTATTCAACTTAATACCATTTGTTCTTACATCTTGGCCCTTTTTACTCAAAGGAATCTCACATTTGTACATTTTATGGAGTCAAGAGGTGTCAAGTGGAATTATGTGTCATCCAACTAAAGAAGAAACTGGAATCATAAAATACAATTACATAATCAATGAGAAGCAGGAAAAAAATCTTAATAAACTGCTGCTCATGTCTACTAACTTCCACATTCAACCCTCTTCCATTTCTTATAACACATTGATAATTTATTTTATTGTATTTTTCCTTTGGTGTTTCTTACTACTGATAATTTTTTTTATACTTTTAAAATGTTGGTGCATCAAGCTTTAGTATTTCTCTATCGTGAGTCAACCTCAGGGACACCAAAGCCACTTGCCTTTTGTTATATGAAAATATAAATAATTATACTAACAGCATATAACCAACATACAAACCATATAAAATTGGAAAAATATTGGAGGGACATCACTTGTTTCATTGCTGTTTGCTGAATGTAGGCATCTCATTCTCTATAAGATTCACTGTTAACAACAGACTGTAGTATACAAAAAATATTTGCCAATGATTACTCTTCTTTCAAAGAGCCTTGGCTCTATTTTTAAAAACAACTTAAAGAAATATCACAACCAATATTTTTTTGTCCACACTATCTGAAACCATTATGTGCCTTTGAAAAAGGGCACACCATGATTGTTTCAAGTCTCATTTATCTGGCTAAATTTGTTTCCAATAAAGAATCCACCAAGTAGAACTCATGGAACATTCTCCTCTCTTCCACAGCCCTTCCAGTGTCTGCAATAATAAATTATTTTTTCATCAAAATAATAATATCTGTTTAAGTAGTTTTCTGGGTCAATAGATCATGGTTATTTAGGAATACCCTAATTTGTTAATCTCAAAATGCAAAAGATAGTTGATGACATTATTAGCCCACTTGGTCTTCATCAACAAAAATGGCTTTTTAAGGACTGTGTAAATACTAATGCTCTCTACAATGACCTTCTGTAATGCAGTTCATTTCTCTGTTCATTGGTTTCCTCATCTGTAAAAGAAAGAATTGAAATAGAAGACTTGAGGATTTCTAAGTCTGGTAGAGCTGCAAAGCTTTGTGTCTCTTAGTTATACTTTTGCCTTTGTCTCTTATAGAATATAGTTCTATAAAACTATTATGCTACTCAGGGGTACCAACAACTTCAAGGCCAAAGGAAGCATGTGAGATAATCATCACTGATATATGAAATAGTTGTCAACTTTAAGAAGAATATAAATGCAGTGAATATTAAATAATTAATGAGTGCATTTATTATTTAGGGTCATTCTTCTGCTCCCCAATATTTCTAATTCACTTAAAAAGTCCTCAGCATCTCTGACCACTTGCTTCCTTGCCCAGTGCACTTCCACCAAAAAATGCATCCATGGAAAGAATAGATGGAAAGTTAGTGTTCATTGATTGCTGCTAGATAAAAAACTGTCAGCCATCATGCTCTTAACTGTCCCCAAAGATTCTGATTTAATTGATTAGGAATATGGTCTGAGTATTAAGATTTTCTTTTAAATTTTTAATTGTGGTAAAATGTATTTAGCATAAAATTCACCATCTTAACCATTTCTTTTTCTTTTTTTAAAAAAGATTTTATTTATTTATTTGACAGAGAGATCACAAGTAGGCAGAGAGGCAGGCAGAGAGAGAGGAGGAGGCAGTCTCTCTGGTGAGCAGAAAGCCCATGCGGGCCTTGATCCCAGGACCCTGAGATCATGACCTGAGCCTAAGGCAGAGGCTTTAACCCACTGAGCTACCCAGGCGCCCCCATCTTAACCATTTCTAGATGTATGGTTCAGTAACATGAAAAACATTCACATGGTTGTGCAACCCTCCTCACCATCTATCTCCAGAATTATTTTGTCTTCCAAAACAAAGCAGTAACTTCTCATCCCCCAATACCTATGTCTCTTAGAAACCACTTTTTGTTTTGGATACCTCTAGCTACTTCAATACTTGGATTTTTCAAGTGCCCATGTGATTTCAATGAGCAAACTAGTTGAATAACCACTGGACTGCCCCAGTGTATGTCATCCATAATAAGTTCTTAGAGTCAGGTGGGAATAACCTCTCAGAAGGCCTTGCACTTGAAAACATGTTTCAGTTCATAACTATTTTGTGAAAAAGTGTGTATAAATCTCATTATTAGAAGACTTTTCCAATATCTTGTCTTCAAGGACATCTAAATATCTGCAAAAGTGTGAAGAAACAAGGGTTTCCAACTTGATCCCCCTGCCCTGCTAAAATATTGCCCAGTCATGGCCTCCATCAAGTAATGTTCTAAGAAAAAATAAGAAAGAAGTAAGGCCTGTGAGCTGCTTCTAGGAATGAGCAGGAATTCCAGGGATACCATGATGGAATACTACTGGAAACCAGAAAACAAAGGCAAACATGAGTCTAGAAGTAAATATACAGGCACTGCTGAGCTTTTTGGAACTTCTAGGTATTACCATGTTTGTTTTCCCAAGATCACGAGAGGAGGGTTAATGAAAAACTCCTGCTCCTGACTGGAGAGGACCTCCTGGCTCTGAACACACAAGGAGACACAAAGGAAATGGGAGAAGAGCCTGTGGGAAAGTTCTGTCATTGAGGTGGCCACTTTCTTCTGCAGCATCCAGAGCCCTTCTCCACCTGTTCCTTCCCAAAATGCACTTTGTAATAGTGTGGACCTGGTTTCTGCTTCCATAGGAACAGGTACATGGGTGGTCAAGAGGAGGATTTAACATTTCTAGTTTCTCAGAGAAGAATTCCTCTTGTTGGCAAATGGTAGATTCCCATGAACTTATAACATGCTTGGAAGACTGAAATTAAATTGCCCCATGGGAAAATTCACACATTTTCCTAAATGTCATGCTTCTGAAGGCTAGTCAGAGTTTGAAGATCTCTTGCCAGTTGAAGCCACTTTGTCACGGCCCTTATGGTCATCCCCTCAAAGTGCCTTACATTCCAATAATTGTTAGGGGTCTTTGCTGCACAATTGTTGACACACAGCCTCTAAAAGTGAGATGAAGTATTAGTTTCTGTTCTTTCCTTAGGGTAGAGAGATCCATCTACTCTATCATGCATTTTTAGTGGTGCTAAATTGCCTCAAGGTTTGAGGAGATGAGTCTAAAAATTGTCCCTATAAAAAGAAAACAAAAATGACCCAGAAATGATACATTATGTGTGAAAATCAAAAGGGTAATAAAAGACTTTCCAAAATTCCCAGCAGCTGTGCATTTATCTTAGGTGCAAGTGCCTGCTCAGATTGTCCTTGTAGGCTTTCCAGCTCCTGTGGGAGGACTCCATCTTTCTTTGAATGGGGAGCATCCAGTTAAGTATCACAGGTCCTTTCTGAGTGGGTGACGGACTCACTTATTAGAGAATCAGTGGCCTTATCTAAGCCAACTTATTTTGAGATAGAGGAAAATGATTGTAAATGTGCACTAGCAAGATGGATTTGAAGGTTGATTTCTTCCTGAGATTGCTGAAATTTTGCCCCCACCACCTTCAGATGCCTTGGCTTGATGGACATTTATGAGATGATCTGAATCACATCTTTGTCTCTTGGTCATTCCACAGTTATTCATTTCCAGGGTAATACAGCTCAATGCTAAGGTCTGGAATAGATTTCCAAGTGAACAAAACACAAGGAATTCCCTCAAGGTCTGTGCTCTTGGTACCTGCCTTCTCTGGGTGGCCTGTTTGTCCAGTCTCATGTCTTCTGGACTTACATGCTTTAGATTAATATTTCTCAGAAGAAACATCAAAGGGGGCATTAAAAGAAGGAAGTTCCTTATCAAAAAGAAAGAATGTAGAAGGGGTGAAGAACAGGAATCCAAAGTTGTGTGTGTCTGGGCGACAAACTCTGGGTCAGCAGGGAGTGGGACACCACCCGAGGCTTACAGAACATTGTAAGATACCATTGTGGACAAACCTGGCTTTCTTCAATTCCCAGAACAAACCCTCAACTCTGAAGCCAACAGACTTTCTATGACATGCAGGTTGGGGAATTCAATTTAGAAAACATTCACTCATATTGGAAAAAAACAAAATGAAACAGTAAATGAATTCTGTGTATCTTCTTTTTCTAGCAGTACATATTTCTTACTCTTTCACTAAAGGCAAAATATGTTGTTTTCCCATAGCAGTGCAGATTTATTTAACTCATTGTGCATTAATTGATGCACAATATCTTGCCCCTAATAGCTCTCCAATACATCCTTCCAACTTACACAGTGCCCAGTGCATAAAAGGCTGATCATAAGCAATTGTTGAGCCAACGTAGGTAAAGTAGAATAAAGGCCAATAGAAGAAGGTGAAGAGTAGGCACATTTTTTTGCTAGCATTATTTCTCAGTCCTTTTCACTGACAGATTGTCATACATGACCTCAGGAAAGTGGCTTCTCTTTATTCCTTTTTTCAACACATATTTATTGTCTTTGATGTGCCAGACACCTTTTAAGGCATTAGGGATATTTATGAATACAGTTAGAACTTGAGTCTAAATATTCTGAAGATTTTGAAGGACATTAGAAGTGTGCCTGACAATTTTCCTCTCATTTTTTTCCTTGATTCAAATACATTGATTTTTTCCTTTTTCTAAAGTTAGGAAACACTTTCAAATCATGCTAATATTGTTTCCAGGATGGTTGCCTGGGGGGCTCAGTGGGTTAAGCCTCTGCCTTCAGCTCAGGTCATGATCTCAGGGTCCTGGGATCGAGGCCCGCATTGGGCTCTCCACTCAGGAGGGAGCCTGCTTCCTTTCTCTCTCTGCCTCCCTTTCTGCCTACGTGTGATCTCTTTCTCTGCCAAATACATAAATATTGTTTCCAGGATAATTGTTTTGCACCTTCCTCTAGAAACCACTGGAAGAATTAATTTTATTTATGGGAGGTAAACAATTTTTTAATGATTTAAAAAATCAGTAAGGAGGAAGAGGCAGAGAGCAAAATGAAAGATGAGATGGGGAGAAGCAGGAGAGACCTACATATGGTAAGGATACTGCATTATTTGCAAAATTAACTAAAATGTGTATAGGAGGTTGAATTATAGCCTCATGAATTCAGATGTACAACATGTAATTTTATTTATACTGTAATTTTTTAAACAAATCCCCGTTTTTTCTGTGTCAGAAAATTTATGTAATCATCCTTGAAGTTCTGAAAATCAACGATTTGTCAATTCATTAGGTTTAAAGTCAGTTCCTTCCTTCCTTCTCTCTGCCTTTACATGTTAAATGCCAGAGCATAAGGAAGGGTCATCCAGCAAAGGTCGGGAAGAGACATGATATGTCTACCTCATCTGTGCCCCATAGATTGCCACCATATTCCCCCCAAGGCTCTGGCAGGATGTACACCCTCCTCCTGACTGGGGAATAACTTCCAAATGTCTGGCCTCTACAGACAGCACATGAGGGCTGTGAGCATTTGGGGGTGCATTGCTCTGCCATTCTAGAGGCCCCATCCTCTCAGTTTTAATTAGGCTAGCCATACAGCCCTACTTTCCTCTGCAAAGCCTGCACCATAAGACACAGAGGCTTCACTGTGTGGTCACAGCTGGAAAATGAGAAAAAGTCTGGTATTACCCTGGGATCCGCACAGACAGCAGTGGAAGATCCTGTCTTGTTCCATCCCCTCACTTTAATGTGCTTCTTCGTCCAAGGTGTGGTAGGAAAACAGGGCCCCATGTTTCACAGCCATGACACAACCTCCTCTTTTGTCTCCACTAGCATTCCCTGTCCTTCACCATTTCAGCTTGGAGTTCTGCTCTAAACAAACAGGCATATCTATCTATTTATCTATCTATCTATCTATCTATCTATCTATCTATCTATCTATCTATCATCTATCTAATCATCTATCTATACCTATCATTTATCTGCCTATCATCTATCTTTTCTCTCCCTCTATTGATCTATCTATTGGTTTAGAAAACTTTAAATGCAGAAATTAGTTACTTTAATAGATTCAATAGAAGTCAGCCAGTGTGGGTTGAAAAATATGTGGGCTCTCTCTATCTTGATGGTTTCTATTTCTTGTAATTCATGGACTGTTAGATATCACATATCTTATTTTGTGTTTTGATTTAAACTTTAAGTCACTTCAGGTGCTTTTTTCAGTTTTTTTAAAATCAGAAATAATTATGGTACCAATATTAAATAAATGCACAGCCATTATTTAGGAAAACCAATTTTAGAAGTAGTTTATGTTAAAACTGAACCATATTTAGAAATAGTTCATTCACCTCAGAAGACTCTTCAAATCATGGTCGGTAAAGTCAAGTAGATGGTGACAAGTGAAATGTCTTTGGAATTCAGAAATTTGAGTGATGAGCTTTTCAGAGAAGCTAATCATTAAAGAACTGAAACATTTATTTTCCTTGATCTATTTAAAACACAAAAATGCAACTTAAACTGTGTAACTTAAATTTTTCAACTTAGGTGTTTATTATCTATGTACAATATATTTTAATCTTATATAAATTCAGTTCTCTGTTATTTCTTACACTTTCCAACCACTAGCAACTGTCAGAATTGTTCAATATAATTAATCTAAGGTGTTCTAAATTTACTTGTCGATGGGAAGGTATTAATAATTTTTTTTTCTGGAATTTTCTTCTAAGAGTTCTTTCCAGAAAATCAACCAAGGTTAGGTTGAGACTTTGATAACTTTAACTTTTTATTAACTTTTGCACTTTTGATACCTAGAGTGAAGTAGCATATACTAGATGTTCAATAAAAATGTATTCAATGAATGATAAAATATGTGAAATCTGGTATATGGGTAAATAAAAGGAAGTGAAGATGAGGCTGAACACAGAAATAATAGTTGCTTTCAAAACAAAATTTTTGGATTTATTACATTTATTCCCTGAGGTTCCAGAGGTTTAAAAAAGCCAATGAACAGAAATTATGGAAAGATATGTCTAACATATGTGGCTGTTTTAAATAACTGGTAGGACTGACAGTGAAAATAAAAACTAGATTGAGAATTCAGTTTCTACAGTTTCCACTTTCAAAGGTAAGACATGTTATGTACCTACAATACAGTGATTCTCAAAATTAGTTCTATCTAGGGGTGCCTGGGTGGCTCAGTTGGTTAAGCGACTGCCTTCGGCTCAGGTCATGATCCCAGAGACCCCGGATCGAGCTCCACATAGGGCTCTCTGCTCAGCGGGAAGCCTGCTTCTCCCTCTCTCACTCCCCCTGCTTGTGTTCCCTCTCTGGCTGTGTTTCTTTCTGTCAAATAAATAAAATCTTAAAAAAAAAAAATTAGTTCCATCGAGTTCTAGTTGCCCTGGAGAGTTGGTGAAAAGGGGCTTCCTTATTATATAAGCTTGGAGGTTTTTATATACTTTCTCTTAGGTAAGCAAAATACATTTTTGTATACTTGATTTCAGTACACTGAGAAGCCCCTTTAGAAAAGAAAGATGCTAACTTTTGTTGAATCTAGAATTTTTCATGTTGGCTGACCCTGATGTGATGATTTTTGCAGACATCTATGACCATCCCCAGAGTGTTATTTAAAAGTGTAGGAAATTCTGACATAATATTACTTGAGTAATATTCACTCTGAGATCATCGATGAGATGATTTCAATAAGCAGGAAAGGAATGCATTGGTTTATTTTCCATCACTCTTGCATCTATTATTAACTGTATCCTTGCACAGAGGCCACTGTGCATCTTTCCTCATTGCATCTTTCCCCCTTGCATTCTCATTTTTGTCAACATCAAGGTGAGGGCCTGTCAAATAGAAAACATGTAGAATTTCCTCTTGAAGTACTAGGCCTTTCTGATGCTAAAATACTGCTACATTCAGCTCTGTGCCAGACAAAGGCTTAAAGGGAGAAATCACATGTGTTCAGACCCGGTGTGAGCCTAGCACATTCAGGCCAGGTGTGAGCCTAGCTCATTTCCTTCTGTACCTGTTGAATAGTTGTTTTGCAACATTTTGTTACTCTTACAACCTTAGAGCTTCAGGTTTGCAGATGCATCTCAGGAGTGAAAACAATGTGTCATCCAACTTTAGGCTGGAAAGACTGCTTTTTTTCTAAAATGATTCTTTTCCCATAAGGTGTATTTCTGAAACAGCATATCACCTACCTTCTGAATATAATGTTTGTGGTAGTAACATAGATTTTTTTATACTTTAATAAAAATATTTTCTATTTTTTATCTTTTTCTAATTAAGATAAATGAATTATTTATTTTGGGGGTACAGGTCTGTGATTCATCAGTCTTACACAATTCACAACACTCACCATAGCACATACCATCCCCAGTGTCCATCACCCAGTCACCAAATCCCTCCCACCCCTCCAGCAACCCTCAGTTTGTTTCCTGAGAGATAGTCTCTTATGGTTTGTCTCCCTCCCTGGTCTCACCTTATTTCATTTCTCTCTCCCTTCCCCCATGTCTCCCCACCCTACTCCTCAAATCCCTCACATCAGTGAGATTATATGATAATTGTCTCTCTCTGATTGACCTATTTCTCTTAGCGTAATACCCTCTAGTTCCATCCACATCATTGCAAATGGCAATATTTGGGGGGGGGGCGGTTCTGATGGCTGCATAGTATTCCACTGTATATAGATATACTACATCTTTATCTATTCATCTATTGGTGGACATCTAGGCCCTTTCCATAGTTTGGCTACTGTGGACATTGCTGCTATAAACATTGGGGTGCACATGCCCCTTCGGATCACTACATTTGTATCTTTAAGGTAAATACCCAGTAGTGCGGTTGCTGGGTTGTAGGGTAGTTCTATTTTCAATTTTTTGAAAGTCTTCCATACTGTTTCCCAGAGTGGTTGCACCAGGTTGCATTCCAACCAACAATGGAGGAGGATTCTCCTTTCTCCACATCCTTACCAACATTGGTCATTTCCTGACTGGTTAATTTTAGCCATTTTGACTGGTGTGAGGTGGTATCTCACTGTGGTTTTGAGTTGCGTTTCCTTGATGCCGAGGGATGTTGAGCACTTTTTCATGTGTCTGTTGGCCACCTGGATGTCTTCTTTGAAGAAATGTCTTTTGTTGTCTTCTGCCCATTTCTTGATTGGATTATTTGTTCTTTGGGAGAATTTGATAAATCTTTATAGATTTTGGATATTATTCCTTTATCTGATATGTCATTGGCAAGTATCTTCTCCCATACTGTCAGTTGTCTTTTGGTTTTGTTGACTGTTTCTTTTGCTGTGCAAAAGCTTTTGATCTTGATGAAGTCCCAATAGTTCATTTTTTCCTTGCTTCCCTTGCATTTGGCAATGTTTCTAGAAAGAAGTTGATGCAGCTGAGGTTGAAAAGGTTGCTGCTTATGTTCTTCTCAAGGATTTTGATGGAATCCTGTCTCACATTGAGGTCTTTCATCTACTTTTTGTCTATTTTTGTGTATGGTGTAAGGAAATGGTCCAGTTTCATTCTTCTGCATGTGGCTGTCCAAGTTTCCCAAAACCATTTGTTGAAGAGACTGTCTTTTTTCCATTGGGCATTCTTTCTTGCTTTGTTGAAGATTAGTTGACCATAGAGTTGTGGGTCCATTTTTGGGCTTTCTGTTCTGTTCCATTGATCTATGGTTCTGTTTTTGTGCCAGTACCATACTGTCTTGTTATTATAGCTTTGTAATAGAGCTTAAAGTCTGGAATTGTGATGCCATGAACTTTGTTTTTCTTTTTTAACATCTGTCTGGTTATTCGGGGTCTTTTCTTATTCCAAAAAAATTTAGGATTATTTGTTCCTTTTCTTTGAAAAAAGTTGATGATACTTTGTTAGGGATTGCATTAGGTGTGTAGATTGCTCTAGGTAGTATAGAAATTTTCACATTTGTTCTTCCAATCCATGAACATAGAACATTTTTCCATTTCGTTGTGTCTTCCTCAATTTCTTTCATAAGTACTCTATAATTTTCTTTTCTTTTTTTTTTAAAGATTTTATTTATCTGACAGAGAGAAACACAGCCAGAGGGGGAACACAAGCAGGGGAAGTGAGAGAGAGAGAAGCAGGCTTCCTGCCGAGCAGAGAGCCTGATGTGGGACTCGATCTCAGGTCTCTGGGATTATGACCTGAGCTGAAGGCAGTCGCTTAACCAACTGAGCCACCCAGGCGCCCCTACGCTATAGTTTTCTGAGTACATATTCTTTACCTTTTTGCTTAGGTTTATTCCTAGGTATCTTATGGTTTGGGGTGAAATTGTAAATAGGATTGATTTCTTAATTTCTCTTTCTTTCGCCTTGCTGTTGGTGTACAGAAATGCAACTTATTTCTGTGCATTGATTTTATATCATGAGACTTTACTGAAGTCCTGTATGAGTTCTAGCAGTTTTGGAGTGAAGTCCTTTGGGTTTTCCACATAAAGTATCATACCATCTACAAAGAGTGAGAGTTTGACTTCTTTGCTGATTCAGATGCCTTTTACTTCTTTTTGTTGTCTGATTGCTGAGGCTAGGACTTCTAGTACTATGCTGAATAGTAGTGATGATAGTGGACAGCCCTGTTATGTTCCTGACCTTAGGGGAAAGGCTCTCAGTTTTTCTCCATTGAGAATGCTATTGGCTGTGAGTTTTTCATAGCCGGCTTTTATGATACTGAGGTATGTACCTTCTATCCATATACTGTGAGGAGTTTTGATCAGGAAAGAATGCTGTACTTTGTCAAATGATTTTTAAGCATCTATTGAGAGGATCATATGGTTATTGTTCTCTCTTTTATTAATGTACTGTATCACATTGATTGATTTTCAGATGTTGAACCAACCTGGCAGCCCAGGAATAAACCCCACTTGGTCATGGTGAATAATCCTCTTAATGTACTGTTGGATTCTATTGGCTAGTATTTTGGTGAGAATTTTTGCACTCGTGTTTATCAGGGATATTAGTTTGTAATTCTCCTTTTTGATTAGGTATTTGTCTGGTTTTGGGATCAAGAAAATGCTGGCCTCATAAAATGAGTTTGGAAGTTTCATTCCATTTCTCTTTTGAGGGGAACAATGTCAGGAGAAGAGGTATTAATTCTTCTTTAAATGTTTGGCAGAATTCCCCTGGGAAGCTTTCTGGCACTGGGCTCTTATTTGTTGGGAGATTTTTGATGACTCCTTCAATCCCCTTACTGATTATGTGTCTGTTCAGGTTTTCTATTTTTCCTGGTTCAATTTTGGTAGCTTATACATCTGTGGGAATACATTCATTTCTTCCACACTGTCAGATTTGCTGGTGTATAGTTTCTCATAATATGTTCTTATAATTGTTTGTATTTCTTCGGTATTGGCTTTGATCTCTCCTCTTCCATTTATGATTCTATTAATTTGGGTCTTTTCATTTTTCTTTTTGATAAATCTGGCTAGGGGTTTATCAATCTCGTTAATTATTTCAAAGAATCAGATCCTAGTTTCACTGATTTGTCCTACTGTTCTTTTGATTTCTATTTTATTGATTTCTGCTTTGACCTTTGCTATTTCTCTTCTCCAACTGGGTTTAGGCTTCCTTTGCTGTTCTTTCTCCAGGTCCTTTAGGTGTAGGGCTAGGTTGTGTACTTGAGACCTTTCTTGGTTCTTGAGAAAGGCTGGTTTTCCTATATACCTTCTTCTCAGGACCGCCTTTGCTGTGTCCCAAAGATTTTGAAGAGTTGTGTATTCATTTTCATTAGTTTCCATGAAATTTTAAATTCTTCTTCAATTTTCTAATTGACTCATTCAACTAGGATGCTCTTTAGCCTCCATGTATTTGAGTTCTTTCCAACTTTCCACTTGGGTTAAGTTCTAGTTTCAAAACATGGTGGTCTTAAAATATGCAGGGAATGATCCCAATCATTTCGTATCAGTTGAGACCTGATTTGTGACCTAAAATGTGATCCATTTTGGAGAATGTTCCATGAGCACTAGAGAAGAATGTTTAGTCTGTTCTTTTGGGATGGAATGTTCTGAATATACCTGTGATGTCCATCTGCTCCAGTGTGTCATTTAAAGCCTTTATTTCCTTGTTGATCTTCGCTTAGATGATCTGTCCATTTCAGGGAGGGGGCTGTTAAAGCCTCCTATTATTGTATTTTTGCCAATGTGTTTCTTTGATGTTGCTATTAATTGGTTTATATAATTGGCTGCTCCCATATGAGGGGCACAGGTTTTTAAAATTGTTAGATCTTCTTGTTGGATAGACCCTTTAAGCATGACATAGTGCCCTTCCTCAACTCTTATAGTCTTTGGCTTAAAATTTATAAGCCAAGTAGATTGGCTATTTGTCATCCAGCTTTCTTTTAATGTCCTTTAGCATGGCAAATCATTTTGTACCCACCCACTCTAAATCCAGAGGCAACTTTGCGTCTAAAATGAGTTTCTGACAGACAGCATATTGGTGGGTCTTGTTTTTTTATTATCCATTCTGATACCTTGTGTCTTTTGATTGGACATTTAGCCCATTTACATCAGGGTAACTATTGAAAGATAGGATTTTTGCGCCATTATATTGCCTTTAAGGCAACCATTACTGTATATTGTCTTTGTTCCTTTCTGGTCTGTTACTTTTAGGCTCTCTCTTTGTTTAGAGGCCCGGTTTTAATATTTCCTGTAGGGCTAGTTTGGTGTTTGGAATTCTCTTAATTTTTTCTTTTTTTTTTTTTTTTTTTGTCCTGGAATCTTTTAATCTCCCTTTCTATTTTCAATGACAACCTAGATGGATATAGTATTCTTGGCTGCATATTTTTCTTGTTTAGTGTTCTGAATATATCATGCCAGTCCTTTCTGGCCTGCCAGGTCTCTGTGGATACGTCTATTGCCAATCTAATATTTCTACCATTGTAGGTTACATACCTCTTATCCTGAGCTGCCTTCAGGATTTTTTCTTTGTCTCTGAGACTTGTAAGCTTTACTCTTAGATGACAGGGTGTGGACCTATTTTTATTAATTTAGAAGGGGATTCTCCCTGCCTCATGGAATTTGATGCTTGTTTCCTTTCCCAAATTAGGGAAGTTCTCTGCTATAATTTCCTCCAATATACCTTCTTCCCCTCTCTCTCTTTCTTCTTCTTCTGACATCCCAATTATTCTAATATTGTTTCATCTTATGATGCCGCTTATCTCTCAAATTATCCCCTCATCGCCTAGTAGTTCTTTATCACTCCTTTTCTCAGCTTCTTTACTCTCCATGATTTGGTCTTCTATGTCACTAATTCTCTTCTGCTTCACTTATCCTAGCAGTAAGAGCCTCAGTTTTTTTTTTTATTGAACCTTATTAATAGCTTTTTTTTTTAATTGTTACTAAAAATTTTTTTTTCCAGTGTTCTAAGATTCATTCCCCATTCCCCACACCCAGTGTTCCACGCCTTAGGTGTCCCCAGTACCCACCACCAGGCTCTCCCATTCCTCCACCCCCCTCCCTCTAAGTCCCTCAGTTGGTTTCTGTGTCCAAAGTCTCTGTTGTTTCGTTTCCCTCCCTAGATTGCCCCAGTTCCCATTTACTTTCCTTCTCCCACTGTCCTCCAGTTTGTCCCTCATGCACCGCAAGTAAGTGAAACCATGCGATACTTGACTTTCTCTTCTTGGCTTATTTCACTCAGCATAATCTCTTCCAGTCCAGTCCATGTTGCTACAAAAGTTGGATATTCATCCTTTCTGATGGAGGCATAGTATTCCATTGTATATATGTACCACATCTTCTTTATCCATTCATCTGTTGATGGGCACCT
>PITA01021610.1:10602-26732 GCA_004023965.1 Spilogale gracilis
CTGAGCCGAAGGCAGTTGCTTAACCAACTGAGCCACCCAGGCACCCCGCCTCTGTCAATTTCTGTTCTGTGTCACTCTTGGGTTCTTTCCCCTTTTATAGAACCCCTCCCTTAATATTTTCTGTAGTGCTGGTTTAATGGTCACATAATCTTTTAGACCTTGCCAGTCCTGGAAGCTCTTTATTTCTCCATTCATTTTGAAAGTCAGCCTTGCTGGGTAGAGTATCCTTGACTGCATATTTTTTTCATTTAGTTTTCTGAATATGTCTTGTCAGCCCTTCCTGGCTTTCCAGGTTTCTGTGAACAAGTCTGACGTTACTATGATGGTCCTCCTTCTGTATGCAAGGGATCTCTTCACCCTAGCTTCCCTTAAGACATATTCTCTGAATATATAATTTGTGAATTTCACAATCATGTGTCTGGAGGTTATTCTAGCCATGTTGATATTGGGAGGGTATGTTCTCTCTGCCTCTAGGACATGAACACTTGTTTCATTCCCCAGATTAGGGAAAATCTCATCCAGGATTTGCTCAGCTATATCTTCTAGTCTTCTCTCTATATATCCCCTCAGGGATTCCAATAATTCTGATATTGGAGCATTTCATTGCATCATGTGTTTCCCTAATTCTATTTTCATGGGATTTTAGCTGTTTGTTCCAGGACTTCTCCTGCTTCTCCTTCTCAATCAGTCTGTCTTCTAGATACTAATGCAATCTTCTGATTCACTTATGGTAGCTGTTAGAGTATTTACATTAGATTGGATCTCATTGATAGTATTTTTAACCTCTGCCAGGTCAGCTTTCACTTTAGCCCTTAGAGATTCTATGTCGCCACCAATAGTCTTTTCCAACTTAGCCATTGCTTGGATAATTTTTACTCTGAATTCCATTTTTGTCATATTGTTTATGTCCATATCCAGTAGTTCTGTGACAGAGATTGCGGTCTCTCTCTGAATTTTTTTCCTGTTGGATGTTCCTCCTCTGAGTCATTTTGGTGAGGAGTGATGGAGGGGATGTATAGCTGAATATATCAACCACAATCCAGGAAAGTTGTTTGTTGTAAAGTTTCAGAGCAATCAGAAGTCACCACCAAAAAGAAAGAAGAAAGGGAAAAAAAGAGAGAAAAAGAGAAAAAAAAGAAAGAAAAATCCCAGCCAAAATGGGGCCCTCAATATGGCACAAAAACAAAAAATAATAAACAAAAAGACCATCAAAAGTAAAAGAAAGGAGAAAAAAGCAAAACCCAGACCAAATGACCCCCCAAAATAAGATTTATGTAGTACAAAGGCAAAAACAAATACACAGAGGCACTAACAGAAGAATAAGATGGGAAGGTGGTTACAAACCCTTGATGTGGGTGAGGAAAGTATTTCAGTTCCTCCTGGGTGTATCTTGTTGTTTTTGTTAGAGGACTCAACTTTCTAGAGATAAAGGGAAATTAAAATTGGTTTATATATAGGTAAGAAGGATTATCTTGAAGCTTATATCTATATGTATATTTTTTTTAAAAAAAGGACAAAAGAAAGAAATGCAGGTATATATATGAAAAAAGTTCAAGTTAAAAAGTTATTATGGAATGTTGTATGAAACATCAAGTTATAATAATAAGTAGGTTAAAAAATAAAAGAACAAGAACCATGAGAATGAATTTAAAATTTAAGAAAAAAATTAAAGATGAAAATAAATTTTAAAAAATGAAAAGAAAAGCTGTATCTATAAAACATACAGGTTTGGGGGCAGTACCAGGAGCTTGATATATTTTTTTTCCCAGGTGTTGGGGCTTGACAGTGTTATGGAGACCCTATAGTGGTTTTCCTCTTGTTCTTTTGGCTTGCCTTCTGGAGGAGGGGCCCGCTGCATTGTTTTTCAGTCAGTCTTGCTTGGGCTGAGTCACCCTGCCCCCTGTCAAGGGTTGGACTCTATGGAAACCGGTTTTTCAGCCTTTTGCTCTCTGGAGGTTTTTGTTCTCTCATGGTTTTTTGCAGCTTTTCAGAGAGTCAGAGCAAAGTAAACTGTCCACACTCAGACCGCCTCAGAGAGAAGCCTCAGTCTGCTCGCCTCTGGATAGTCCAGGACACAGAGACTCCCCTTCTGAAAACTCCCCTGCATGCTGCCACCTCTCACAGATGGCACACACCCCTAGTTAGCAGCACAATGGCTGCTGGAGGCCCCGCCTTGTCTCTTCACCCCTGTGCCACAGAAACCACTAACGATACTGGTTTGGGCGAGCCTGCCGTTGCCAGGACCACTGGGGCTCACACCCACACAGGGTGCCTTTGAAGCCGGTGGTCCTGCACATCGCATGAGGAACCTCTGGCATGGGTGGGGGTGTGCCCAGCCTGAGCGGTGGTGTTAGCAGCGAAAGGCCACAGACTCAGGGAGTCCCTGCAGGGCTCACTCAGGCATAGGCGGGCCTCCGGCTATGGCCGCCTGTGACCATAGTTTTATGTCCTTGCCCATGGCCATCAGATTTCACCAGTGTCCCCTTAAGACCCTTTGTTTTTGAATGCTTTTAACCAGACTCCAAGTTGATACTGGTCCCGGAGAACAGAGCACTCTCATATTGGGGTATTACTTTCCAGTGGGTCGCTTCTGGTGGTTCCCTCTGCCTTCTGTTTAATCCTCTGAAATCATTCTGAGCACTCCAGCTCTGCTTTACCTCTCCGCTGATGCTCTTCTGCCCACCCCCCCAGCATAGAGATCCAGAAGTGTGTAGTCTTACATCTCAGGCTAATTTCATGGGTATTCAGAGTGTTCTGGTAGATATTTAGCTCACTCAGGGGACCCGTTGAAACAGTGTCTTCCTACTTCTCTGCCATCTTGTCCCCTCTCCTTTGCTTTTATTTTTATTTTTGGCATCTGAGATATTGAAAGTCGGTATGTTTTTACCAGGGATCACACATTATTGCTGATGTAACAGAAAAAGTCCCCTTATTATATAGTTACATTTACCAAAAAATGACTATACCATTCATTACAGCCTCTCAAGAAGTATTTATTAAACTAAGGACACATGTACTTCAAAAAATGATATGTGATAGTTCATGGAGTGTTCAAATGGCTAAGAACAAATTTTTATAGTGAAGTTAGTAGTTCAATATGAGTGGCAGGTGTACAAGAGATTATTAAACTTTTAAAAAATATATTTGAAAGTTTTAATATGCAATGATTTTTTAAATCATATAAAATTTTATAAAATATTTAAAAGTTCAAAACAAATGCATCTATCACTACAAATTGTAGTTCCAAAATCCACATAAGTGGTCCTCTTCCTATTACATTTAAAATAAATTCAAACCCTTTAATTGATCTAGCCCCTGGCTGACTTACTGCAGTCCCTCTGATTCATTTTGTTCCTGCTATACTGATAATTCTTTTAGGTTAATGAAAAAGCCAAGTTCTTCCTTCCTGAGATAATTTGCCATACTTGGAACTCCTGGGTAAAACTCTTATTCCTGTTCCTTATCCTCTGGCCCCTCGTCACTCTTCACATTTAATCCTAATTAGTACAGTTTCATAGCACTTTTCTATGATCAATGTGTCCAAAAAAAATCTCCCATCATTCATGTAATTCTTTCTCAGAGCATCTCATTTGCTCCCTCTGTTATCTGTACCACTGTTTCTAATACTCTATTGCCAGACCTTTCAATGTATTAACAGTCTCTGTTTTATTCACCTTTTGTATCCCTACATGCCTGGTATGTAGAAGGTGCTCAAGAAGTGCCTGATACATGATGAAATCTAGTTTGAATAAATCTGAATGAATAAACCCAGCTCTTTGCTTTCAAATAAACAATAGAATTAGATTGTGGTAGATGAAGAATTAGATTCCATTCTATAAGATACTTTTTACCCATTAAGTTCTAGTGAAATGTTGTTTTAAGCTCTGGCATTTTAATATTGAGAATGTTTTATGCAAGTACCATCATTGTCTCTAAAATATTTTGTATTTGGTTAGCCTCCAGTGTAGTTATTAATAAAACTATCACAGCTGTTTCATAATGTCTTTATTAATACCATTAACTTTGAGTTAATTCAGATCTTCAGGAAGCAAACACAAATAAAGGAATTCCCAACAGAATATGCAGTTGCAGTGTTAGCAAATACCAAAGAAATCAATCAAGACAGCAGTTTACTCAAAGCTTCATTTACAAAGGTGTAATCAACAACATTTTTTAATCCTTTTGTCAAGAAGAATAAATGTTCAATTTGTTTTCTGACCACTTGCTCAAATACCAAATACCTGTACTGTGTAGATAGAGCATTAATCATTCTACCATCCGTCTACCTCTTTTCTCCACATCTTTATCTTGCCATTATCTTTCTCAGCTTACCTTCTCAAGACTTTTTCTATGCCTTATGAGGAGTTTACATTTGATGTAAGCTATATATATACACACAGAAACAATACAGTGTTGAGATCACATTTTTCATTAAGAATGTGTTCAACTTCAGTTTACTTATATTTAGTATTTGCACATTACAGGCCATTTGGTTATTCTCTTATTAGTAAAAGAATGAGTTTAAGTATTTTAAATTCTCACTTCATACATAAAGTTTATGTTAATTTTGACTAGAGATAAAACAGCAATTGAATAAAGAAAATTATGAGAAATTTAAATAAAGCCTCTGACCTGGAAATGGTAGAGAAAAAATAATCAGCTATAAAAACAAAGAAACAAACAACAAGCTGTAAAATCAATCAGTAAAACCATGAAATATAGCATGTTAACAAAAAGAGAAACAAAACAGTTAACAAAAAAGTTAACTGAAAATAAAGGTATACGTTAGTTGCACAGAATGTGTGAGAAAACGTAGATGAAAAGATAACACAGAGGGTAAGAGAAAAAGAAATGTGGCACAAAATGGATCTGGTCAGAAGCAAAAGGCAAACATTGGGGAAGAGAAAAAGTAGAGAAGGAAGGTAAAAGTATAAAAGAGGAAGTAATATAAAGACTAGAGGAAACCTGTAGGGGAAACTAAATAAAGTATAAAGGGAGATTGAAAACAGTGAAGAAAATGTTCACCCAAAGAACAATTACACATATTCATTAAATATGACCATTATATTTTATATGCTATAAAATAAATAGCCAAGTCCCTGGTTACTCCTGCAGTACTGGGGCCATAATCACAAATCCTAAAGGAAACTCACAAGCAATAAAATTAATGAGACATCTGGTACAGAGAATATGCTTTCAGCTATAGTCAATAAATGCCATTGGAGGAATGGGGCCAGTGTTTCCAGTTCTTCTTATCTTTCAGGAATAAATGGGTGTAAGTTTGACATTTTATGCCACCTACCCTAAATCTGTTCTTCTCTTTTTCTTTGCCAATAAAAATATTGATTTTTGGGTGACAGCATGTGCTCAACTCTGGTCATTATTTTCTGGGTCCATTCATCTAGAGATAGCCATATGAATCAACAGGGAAAAGTGAGAGTAAATCCACTGTATTGGCTTCTGGGACTGTGGCAAAGTTTTGCTTTCCTGAAAAAGATGGTCAACATAGCTAGCATCTTCTCTTTATCCCCCTTCCTTCCTTAAATAGGAGGGGATATTCACACCTGCAACAGCCATGGTAGGTCCAGTTAGAGTGGATATTGCTGAGTGACTGAATCAACATCAATAAACCTATTAATTCAGGATTTGTGTGTGTGTGTGTGTGTGTGTGTGTGTGTGTGTGTGTGTGTGAGAGAGAGAGAGAGAGAGAGAGAGAGAGAGAGAGAGAGAGAGAGAGAGATGAACACATTCAGGTAAACTATTAGTTAATTATTCCAGCAGTTGAAGCCAGCTATATTCTAATTGATACAGTGGAAATCTAGATTGTGGTGTGAATATTTTAAATGTTACTAAATTTTAATACTATTTTTGACAGATAAAATATGTCAGTAGGACAGATCCTGACCATAGAGCACAAATCTGTGACCTTTCCATATTGATTCATTTTGGCAAATGAGCCCACATTTCCCATTCTAGATGAATATTTTTGCACTCAGGATGGTTGTTTGTAGAAAACAAAATTTATTATGAAGACTTCTATTTGTATACTTGTATCCTTATTGAATAAAGGATTTATTTTATAGGTAAGATTTTTCACATCTATATAAGTATATTCTTTATGTTTTCCCAGTGCCCTTAGATGTTGTTCATTTTCTCTTTTTGATGTTCCTGTTTATTTAACTGCTGTATGTCCTCTATGAAATTGGTGTTCAGTATTTTAATCAGTTTAATCAGTTTATTCCATTAATTCAGTTTATTTTAATCAAAATGTGGCTTCCAAAAAGAAAGATTCCGAGATGTTCCCCAACTTCAACTTTAGAGCGAGCAGAGGGCACAGCAGACAGTAGGGTTATATGGGAGGGAGACAGGTGCAGTCATCACAAGCAAAACCAACCAACAATTCACTGGCTATCATATAGAAAAGTAAAGCTGCTGATAAAACATTATGAAAGTCAAACATTGAGCAAGTGCCAAAGAAAGCACATAACGTTTCTTTAGAATAAGTAATAAGGGCCCAAAGAACAGACAGTGCCATCACAATAAAGAGGATGTGGTGGAATAACAACTTTGGGCACACTGGGAAAAATCCAAAGAACTTGGGTGACACACAAAAAGAGAAGTAGCCTAGGATAGATGTAACATCGATCATAGTTCAAACTGGCCCAGAAAATTTCAAGCTACTTATCAGTAAGAAATTAAAAATTGTATCTCTAACTATAGGTATGTCATAACATATGATAAAAAGAGATAGACAAGTAGCATTTTTGACAAAATACTGCCTTCACATATATTTATTTCTTCTGGCTATTTTACTGATAGAGTAATTCTCAGTTATGTGAATTATGTTGATATGAATATATATAAATATATAATTTGATGGTACAGAATATGTATATATATTTGTGTACATATATAATTTTTGTTGGTAATAAACTTTTTTCCTTTTATTTCTGTATACCATTCTAAAATGGTCTTTTAAACAGCATGTTATCTTTTCTGGTTTTTTTGTTGTTGTTGTTAGTGCTACTTATAACTTCCAATAAACTTGTAGGATGATATTTTGTAATTATCCTGAACTACATTTCTGTATAATTTTGTAGAATCTCTAAGTTTGTGGATAGTTTTCCTCAACATAGATAAATTCTTATTTCCTTACTGAATATCAATTGGGTTGTTTTAGTTATACTTTGATGTCACATAATATAGTAAATTGTTACTCTATGAAACTAATTTTTGTATTTTCTCAAAAATAATGACAAATCTCGTTCCCATGCCTGTTCCAAGATGATAAATAAGAAACTGTTCCCATGCCTTTGCATTGTCAATATGTTTCTTTTGCTGCTACACAAACTTATAGCTAAAAGTCAGGATACACATTATTTGTTTTCTTATGTTTTGTCCAGCTACAAAAAAGCAAAAACAAAACAAAACAAAAAAACAAAAAAACCCAGTATTTGTTCTTCACAATTTTACTCTTTCCCATGGAATTTATGCATACTCACAAAATAATCTAGAGTTATATTTTCTCTAAATGTATCATATAAGCTCCCATATACATCACAATCTAGAGTTAAAATATTTGAAAGAACAGTTATGTTTAGCATGCTTATCCTTTATCTATTTTTGGTCAGCCCAAAGGCCTCTCTTTTAGACTCTGCTCTGTGATTCTGTAGTTGAATTTGCACCACACTGCCTGATGCCTTCTTTTATGATCCTGTCAATGGAGAGATTTGAGTATTAAAATTTATGGGAAGAGAAGAAACTTCCTATCTTTAGTTTAAGCATTATGTCAGCTGTAGAGCACAAGTTCCAGTTCTCTTATCATTGCTATCAACAGTCATGGTTATGGCTCTCAGAGGTTCTAATCTCTGCCAACCACATCCTTTTGTTTTTGTTGTATGAGACCTTTGGTCTAAAAACCAGTAGTGCTGTGATCTTCTCAGAAATCTGAGCACTAGCTGTGTGGTGTGTTCCTCAGATGTCTCATCATATAGCAAGAGGATGGACCAAAACGCCATTTTTAATTTCTAATTACTAGTGTCAAAATCAGAATCAATTTCTAGAAATCTACCAAACCTTCCTTTTCCATGATGGACAGTGACAACGTAGAAAAGATTGAAAGATCCTTTGGAGAAAGCTTAAAGGAAAATTTATAATTTATATATCTGAAGAAACTCTTGACATCCCCTTCAAATAAACTGAAAACTGAGTGAGAGGCTATGACTGTCCATTGTGATGATTCAAATAAGCGTTCTGCCTTATCCAGAGTTTGTCACATAGATCATGCCATGCTTTAATAGATTGCCAATCTGTTTAAATCTTTGAATCCTGCAATTAATTGGCATCTGCCAAAGATCTATGAAGTTCAAAACATTCTCATTATTTCTTTGTTTCTAATGCACATTTTGAACATGTGGCCCATCCTTCTTTAATGGGTAAGTGTTTTGTCAAGCATCTACCATTCTGGGATCCCTCATCCTTGCTGTAAAAAGAAAGCCCATCTCAACAGAGGCATTTCTACCATCTTCCTTGCCTGCATAGACAGGAACACAGACGTGCAGTTCAGTGATATTGCCCTCCCTTTTCGTTCAGTCCCGTATTACCAGTGCTTTAGAGAAGGACTGTCCTCTTAGCCCTCTTTTGCTATATAATCAGAGAGCAGATGGCACAGGATGTATATAGTTCTATATTCCTATTTCCTGAAGCTTTTGGATTTTTTCCCTCTATATTATGTTAGACAATTTCTGATATTTCAGCCTCACTGAGTGTTGGCAACCATTAAGACCAGATTTTAGTCAACAATGCAAACCAATTACTAAGGCAGATTTAACATATTAAATCCAGAAGCTCTGAGAAGCATAGCCATATCAACAGTTCTGGCCCCATTCAATGATACAGGCTGTATTCTTTCAAAATATATCCTTAGAATGTATTCCCACTCATATTCTGCAGGCTGTCATAATATAAATTAGCAGAAGCTGAGCCCTTTTGTTCTAGTAAAATCATCTCTCCCTTTATTACTTCCTCAGCTCTCATAATGGTAACTGCTTCTTGCAGTTACTAATCTTTGAGTTATTTTACCATTTCCCCTTTTGCTATTTCAGCTTTCCAACATCATCATCTATTTTACCAACCTATCATATTGAATTTCCTCTATTTGATGTTGTTTGTGTTTTCTGGCAGGACACAGACTAATTGAGTTACAGATGAATGTATCTAGATTAAAAACATTGACATGAAGATAATTTGGAATATGCTACAATAATTTTGGTCTTAGCAACATTGTTCTTAATGTTTAACTCTAGAGTTTTCTATTTTGATATGTAAATTAACTCAATAACAATAGCTTAACAGTGAAAATGAAAATCAGTTCATCTTCAACTTTCCACCAAGTTTAATAGGTCTTGTATAATTCTGATTGAAAGGCTCATTTCCTATTATTAAAAAGATCAAAATTTTAGAGGTTGTTTTGTTAATCCTCATATTCTACTTATGTATCTCTTTTTGAAATTTCTAATCATTATTTTTTTTTTCTGCCCACTGGATTTGCATAGCTGAAGCATAAACAGATGACAAGTACCTGGTTAAGTGTTTGAACACAGCTATTATCTAAAGCGTTAATCTTCTTCCTTTCATAGGTTGCAGTATAGATTGCTTCAATAGAAACATTCTAGCTTATTGATTAAAAAGAAAAAAATCTGATCCACTTACCTGAAAGTAAATTTGCATTTTATAATATTAGAAATTTCTGATCACATTCCTTCCCCCTGTCTTCATCTTGAGGAGTATGTGTTCAGTTATTTTCTTTCTTTTAGGGTGATGAAAGTGTCTGGAGCTAGACAACATGGGTGGGTTGGGGAATGTATCAACTGTCAGGAACTCAAGTGTCTGAGTTGGGGATAGAAAGATAGACGAGATGTTCCTCTTTCTCTAGATAACTATTCAGTATAGTTGAAGATGAAGACCCTACAAAATCTTATGAGTAAACTACAGAAAAAATCATTAATAAGAAAATATTTATAAAACACAGATATGAATATGATATTCTTATTCATAAAATCCTTCAATGTCTTCGCATTGGCCTTGGATAAAATTCAGTTTCCTTGGGTGGTTAAGAGGGCCTTAGTGTCCTCATCTCCACTCTGCTCCAGTCTCAATACTTCCTAGTCTTCATTTTGTACTCTGCTCTAGCCCAACCACGGGGGCTTCTACAGGGTTTTAGAGTGCATGGTGTTCTTCCCTCCGGGCCTCCTCACTCCGCTAATCAGTCAGCCATGCACACTCACCCTTATTCTTTGCTTGGCTAACACTGCATCATCCATTACTTTTCAGCTCAATATCACCTTATTCGCTTTGCTTTCTTGCATAGATTAAGTGGAATTTCTTTATATTCTCAAAGATCTCTCTCTCTTTTAATTTAAATTCAAATTAGTTAGCATATAGTATAGTATTGGTTTCAGGTGTGGAATTTAGTGATTCGTCATTTACATATAACACCCATTGCTCATCCTTACAAGCACCTTCCATAATGCCAATGCCTGTCACCCATTTAGCCCATCCCCCACCCAACTCCCCTTCAGGAACCCTATTTGTTCTCTATAGTTAAGAGTCTCTTATGGTTTGCCTCTGTCTCTGTTTCTGTCTTATTTTATTTTTCCTTCCCTTCCCCTATGTTCATCTGCTTTGCCTCTTAAATTCCACGTATGAGTGAAATCATATGATATTTTTCTCTCTCTGACTGACTTATTCCACTTAGCGTGGTACAGTCTAGTTCCATCCATGTCATTGCAAATGGCAAGATTTCATTCTTCTTGATGGATGAGTAATATTCCATTGCATGTATATACCACCTCTTCCTGATCCATTCATCTGTTGATGGGCATCTGTGCTCTTTCCATAATTTGGCTATTGTTGTTAATAGTGCTATAATTATTGAGGTGCGGGTGCTCCTTCGAAACAGCATTGTTTTAACATTTGGATAAATACCTAGTAGTGCAGTTGCTGGTTCTATTTTTAACTTTTTGAGGAACCTCCACAATGTTTTCCATAGTGGCTGCAGTAGTTTGCATTCTTTCCAACAGTGTTAGAAGGTGCCCCCTTCTCTGCCTCCTCGCCAACATCTGTTGTTCCTCTTGTTAATTTTAGCCATTCTGACAGATATAAGGTGGTATCTTGTTGTGGTTTTGATTTGTATTTCCCTGATGATGAGTGATTTTGAGCCTTTTTTCATGTGTCTGTTAGCCCTTTGTATGTCTTCTGCTCATTTCTTAACTGAATTTATTTATTTTGGGGGTGTTGATTTTGATGAGTTCTTTATAAATTCCTATAAGAAGGACCTCTCTTATACCTCTCACTAATGTTTATTTTAGTTATAATAATAATAAATGAAAATTATTCGGTATTTAAGGACAGATTAGCTAAATGCACTTGAAATATCAAAGGTGATTCTTTTTTAATTTTTATTTATTTTTATTTTTTTAATTTTTATTTCAAAGGTGATTTTTAATGGGAAAAGTTGCATTTAAGTTGGATCTACAGAGATAAAGAAAAAGAGAACAAAGTGAATTTTGCCCTGAAATGAATAACATATAAATAGGGACAGTAATGAAGAGAAAATACAAGTACAGTCTTCTTTTTGAGGGGTACTGATGAATTACTAGTGTTTCCACCAACAAATATTTTTAACCTTCCATCTGTTGTGATCTTATGACCCTACGGATCATCTTTAAAAGAGTTCTATTCCTCATATTTCTCTGGTTTTTTGAAATGTATGTTTTTTTTTTCTAAAATCTACTGTATTATATATTTTTGTTTTTCTTTATTTTTATGATTTATGTTTATTATTTATTACCACATATTCCTGACTAAAAATATATGATTTTTAATTAATATTTTTCTCATTAATCCCAATTGACTACAGAATAAAGTTATGTTTGCTGATTTTACTTATTATCAATAAGGTCATTATTGGCATTTTGGTTTGGTGATTCATCTTCACTGTGTTGAACTTCCTTGGGACCTAGAACAGTTACATTTGTGGCCATTGAACATTACTTGCCATTCACCTTTTGCAGTCATGATAACCTTCAAAACTCATACATTTGCAAACAAAACTACTCACTTCTGACCCCCAGAGAAAGAGGAAGTATTGCCTTCCTCCACTTGAGTACCATTTAATGTCTAGTAAGTTAGGAAGTAAATTTACAATTGTTTTGATGAGATTTTATAATAATATATCCATTTAGCTGAATTTTTTAATTAGAGATATATGTTTTCGTGGCACACATTTTTAAAATAGTGTTAGAAAATAATCTCAATACCTATCTGGCCAGTTGATTTACTAAGAATGCTTGTATTAGTAGTACATAGACTTCCATAGAATTGTGTGTATCCTTGCCAAATACCGTCACTCCATCTACATTTATTTACAAAATAATTTAAAAAGATAAATGTAATCAAAACCTTCTTTTTTAAAAAGATTTTTCATTTATTTATTTAGAGAGAGGAGGAGCACGCATGACTGGGGTTAGGAGCAGAGGGAGAAGCAGACTCCCTGCTGTTGCAGGGAGACCTATGGGAACTTGATCCCATGTCCCTTGGGATCATGACCTGAGCCAAAGGCAGACACTTAACTGACTGAGTCACCGACGCGCCCAATGGTAGCCTTTTTTAATGAGAAAACTTTTAGTGTTCATCTATTTGCATCACAGTATATTCATTAAACCCATCCATATATCATTGGAAATAATTTGTATGTATGTTGTATAAATTATGTAAATTCATTGCAGTATTGTGCATTATTCTCTATTATATTTTAGATTTGTTTTTTATATATACTAAAAGTGTCTTATCTAATCCCTATACTTCCTTTTGTGAGCTATCCTGTGTCTCCATCATTTTTCTTTCTTCTACATTAATACTACATTTTATACTCCATTGTATTTTATAAAGCTGTTTTATCCCAGTATTTGTTTTCTTTTCTTTTGCTTTCTCCTCAAATTTTGCCTTAAGGGCTTTTGAGCAGTTAAGTTTATCTTGCCAATCAATAATTTAAGGTTTTTATAAAAAAGATTCTCTTCTTCTCTAGGAACTCACTGCTTTGGTATCATAAAAACAAGAATCAGAAAAAAAAAATCCACTCTTTGAGAACATATAGCAAAGCATTTCCTATACTGTCTTTTTTTTCCCTTGAAGTCATGAAAATAAATTTCTGTCAGAACCCTTAAATTGCTTTAAAAATTCAATACTTAGGGGTGTCTGGGTGGCTGAGTCATTAAGCAGTTACCTTTGGCTTGGGTCATGAATCCAGTTTCCTAGGATCAGGCCATAATAGGGCTCCCTGCTCAATGGGAAGCCTGCTTCTCCCTCTTCCACTCCCCCCTGCTTGTATTCCCTCTCTCGCTGTCTCTGTCTCTCTCTCTCTATCAAATAAATAAATAAAATCTTTAAAAAAAATTCAGTACTTAGAAGAAAAAGAATACAAAGTAAAAAATTAATATACACAGATACATTATGGACTTTTTATTGTCTTACTGCTTAGAAAATAATGATATAAATACATTAATGCATATTTATTATATTTTTGTTTTATATAAAACACATTTGTAAATATAGAACCTATTAGGAACATGCATAAAGTATCTCTCATAGTTCCAGTATTTTAATAATATTTAAGATTTTTTCCTTCTAAAAGTAGTGTGGAGTTAACCCTAATATGGAATGAAGGGATCCAAAATATCTAGATCTTCAGTAATTTTGCTATGTCAAGGGAGAAGAGTCATGTAGTATCTACTTGGCTCTAATTAAAAGCTTAAGGTTACATGGCTGTCAGGATTTTCCTAATTTGATATTGTCCTTCCCTTATAACGGTTGTGGCGGTGTTGTTTTGGGATATACGTGAGTTTTGGTGGGATGGGGTCTGGAGCCACTGGCCAAGAAAGAATTCTTAAGACATCTTTAGTGCAAAATGGTGGTTTTCTTGAAGCACCCAGGGGCAGAAGGAGCTGCCCTGGGGTCATGAGAAGCAATTGATTAGATTCTTGGAGTTGGGGGAGGTAAGGAAAAGGGAGGTTTTCAAAAGAACTTTCATATGCCAGAGAGGACCTAGAGTACCCTGGAGGACTTGAAGTGGTCAAGGTTGTTTTTCCCTCTGGTAAGATATTAGCATTAAGACAGTTGGGAGCTTCCTAGAGGAACATTATACTCTGCCTGCCTCAAGTATTTGTCAATGGGCTTCAGGTTATAAGGACATTTAATTTTACCTACATTTCCTTCTAGATGTTAGGTTATTAATGAGAATTCTTTTTTTTTTTCTTGTAAATCACTAAGATATTTGTAAACTGAGAAAGACTCATGTCTTGCAGGGCTATAATCTCTATAAATTAGCCCTCTGTTTTTCCTTCCCTTAGTTTTAGGGTAGCCAGGAATGCCTGAGGAATGTGGCACATATCACAGCTGGGGGGCAAGAAAGGGGGTTGTGGGTGTCAGCTGTGCTTTGTCTTCAGCCTGCCCTCTGCTCCCTCATCAGGAGGGAAGGAAAAATAATGTCCCCTTTACTCTTCTAAGTTGCCCTGTAGTAAAAGACAGATTAACAAAAGAAAACAAGCAGAAGTTTATTAACATGTAACATTGTGCATACATAGGAGATACCCAGAGCAAAATGAGTCACTTCTTGATGTGGCTTCTAATTCAGATTTAAATACTATCTTAATAAGGAAAAGTACAGGGGACTTAGACTTCTTAAGGGAGAGTAAATGAGCTTTAGGAAAAAAGTGAAATGGGCCTATAGAAGAATAAATGGGAGGTATGATAGTTTGTGACAAAATTTGCCAAGGTGTGGTGCAGACTGTCTCTTGTCCTGTGGTAAGTTAATCTTCCCTATCCTGTGATGAAACTCCAGGGAAGGGGATTCTTTTGGAGAATCTGTCTTTGGGCAGATAAGAGGACTTGAAAGAAAGCCACTCCCTGCATTTGCTACTTTTCAAGTGCCTCTAGCTCAAAAGAGTCATGTAGAGAGTTAAATAGAGTCTCTCATGTCAAGCAGGAGCCTGGGTCATGGAATGAGGTGAGCAGTTAAGGTACTGTAGCTAGGAGACATGGCGGCACCAGTGTCAGAAGACATCCTAGAACTGATAAGAAGCAGAACCAGAGGACTTCTGCAGAGACCCCAAACTGATTAAATCCCTTTCAAAAGGGGAGAATTTGGGCAGCAAACTCAAACTCTTAAGACCTAACCCCTCTATATCTGACTTCTTAAGAAAGGCAACTGCCACCAAAGGCTCTGCCCAGTTGATCTCCGAACAAAACTGAGATCCTTTACTGTCTAAACCTCAGAAGTAGTAAGTGCCAAGACCTGAGTGGTCCAGATCGAGGCCCTATCTCAACTGTGTGCCCCCATGAGTAAAGGACAGGCGGGGCTAGGTAGGAAGAGATATATAGGTGGCTTCGTGACCCGGTTCACAGAAATCCCAAAGATGTGGAGGTGTGGAGAACCAGAGATGAAGGGACAAATCGAACAACCCTGCCCTAGGCTTGTGGGATAGAGGACCACTCTGCCCTAGGCTTTATGATAATCACCAGAATAACTAGACCCTAAAAAGGAAGTAAACCACTGAAGGTGTTCTCACTAGTCCTTGCTCAATGGTGATATCAATAGAAATGTTAAAAGGTTTTAAGTTCCTTAGTTTGCTTTCTATAAAAAAAACCAACCCTAAAATCCCTCATTGGCAACTATGTCAGGACCCCTTTCTGAGAGCTCATTGTGTATCTTTTCTTAATGAACTTCTATTGCTGTACTCACTTTGCTTTGTCCAGGAGATTCATTCTTCGACTACATGAAACAGGAATTTAGCTCTCTCGCTTTACCCAGACTGACTTCACGTTTGGTTCCTTAACTTCCCACACCCTATTGTTATCTTGTGTGTTATGTGGCTTGTCTTCTGTGCTGCTTTGTGTTCTGTGTAAGTAGCCAAGTTTAAGCACATGGTGAAATGTCATTGAGTTTGGGAATCCTGAACTTGCTTTATAATTATAATTTAACTTTGCTGATTGAATAAAACTGACATCTTGGAAAGACACAACTCATGTGTGTGAGGCGGAACACTCCCGGGCCACAGCCCTGTTCTGTCCTC
>PITA01021611.1:0-32289 GCA_004023965.1 Spilogale gracilis
GGTGCATGAGGGGTAACCTGGAGGACAGTGGGAGAAGGAAAGTAAATGGGAACTAGGGTAATCTAGGGAGGGAAACGAAACAACAGAGACTTTGAACACAGAAACAAACTGAGGGACTTGGAGGGAGGGGGGTGGAGGGATGGGAGAGCCTGGTGGTGGGTATTGGGGACACCTAAAGCATGGAGCACTGGGTGTGGGGAATGGGGAATGAATCTTGGAACACTGGAAAAAAAAATTTTAATAACAAAAAAAAATGAAACCACTTTTTGAGTCTAAATATGTTTTAATAAATATAAGCCACCGAGATATCAAAAAAAAAAAGTTTAAAAATAGAATCTGTAATCTAAATTTAAGACGGCTGGGATGCCTGGCCTGGGTGGCTCAGTCAGTTAAGCATCTGCCTTTGGCTCAGGTCATGATCCGGAGTCCTGGGATCCAATCCCACATTGGGCTCCTTGCTCTGTGGGGAGCCTGCTTCTCCCTCTACCTGTCGCTCCCCCTTGTACACGCTCTCTCTCATTTTCTGACAAATAAATAAATAAAATATTTAAAAATAGGTAAATAAATAAATTTAAAGGGGCTATTTACCCACGGGAGGAGGGAACAGTTTGCAAACTACTAGTGAGATCAGAATCAACAAGAGGAAAGAGCAGAAAAAAAGAAATAACCTGGCTGAAAGCTAGATGTATAAACATAAACAACAGTTGCTTTAGTATGGGTCTTGAAACAAAAAAGTCAGTCTTTTAATCCTACTTGTAACAAGAAAAATTAAATTATAAATAAGTTACATCTTCCAGTATAGAATAGTAAAGGTCATGAAAGTATCCATGATTTCAATAGACTAACAGATTGGATTGTCCGTTGTGAGATAATCTTTATGATTCAGAATTATATAAAGTGTTTTTTTAAGTTGTTTCCTTTACCATTCTACCTAAGATCATCAAGTAGTGTTTGAAACAACAAATAAACAAAAAGTCACTAATTCAGTCAACATTTAACTCACTTTGAAAACACTGCTAGGCGCTCTCCGGGATTGTAGTGCTGATCTGACATGGATTCTAGCATGAATCTTGTAGTCTAATAGGGAGAAAATACATATACACAAATAACTGGAATATGAATTCAAAGTTTAATTGCCATGATAAATATGTTAATAATGGGTTTCAGAAATTCAGAAAACGCATAAGCAGAATTGTAGTTGGACCATAACTCCTTCCCAGAGTTTCCTGCAATGAAATACCTGCAGAGAACACTTGATTTTCTGAAAAGATTCCTAGATCCCATTATTTCATGATCCTAAGAACTCTCATTTTGTATATCCTCTTCCAATTCAGACTAAGGTGGATCCTCATTTGGTGAAAACACCAAGACAACATTCAAACAGCACTAACAATTCCCCAAATGAATCCCTGCAATACTTAGTCCCAGCTTTCCAAATGTGTCTGCAACCACTAGTGTGTTAGTAAATGTTTAAGGCGGGGGAGCTCCAATTTGTAGCATTTACTGATTTGTGTGGGGTAAATACTCTTACCATAACTGATTTTAGACTACTATGGTGAGCTCACTGAAACCCATACACAGTCAACCACACACATACCTGTTGCCATTTAGTGGTGAAGAAGGAGGCAGGCTGGTTGTAAATCCTCATTCTGCTGTGCAAACTTTGGTAAGTTACTCAAACTATCTGGGCTTCACTTTATCTTTTCTTTTTTTTTCTTTTTAAAGATTTTATTTATTTATTTGACAGAGAGAAACAGAGCTAGAGAGGGAACACAAGCAGCAGGAGTGAGAGAGGGAGAAGCAGGCTTCCTGCCAAGCAGGCAGCCCGATGCGAGGCTCGATCCCAGGACTCCGATCAGGACCTGAGCTGAAGGCAGATGCTTAATGACTGAGCCACCCAAGTGCCCCACTTTCTCTTTTCTAAAGAGGGAATAATAATAAAATTTGATGGTTGTAAGGAATAAATAAATTAACATATAAAAAATTAATAGGTGAATGTTTACCACTCAGTTCTGACTATTGTTGTTAGCCATACAGTTCTACTGGAAATTAATCTCAGGGCGGGGCGGGGGGGCACATGGGTTTCTCAGTCATTAGCATCTGCCTTTGGCTCAGGTCATGATCCTGGAGTCCTGGGATCGAGCCCTTCATTGGGCTCCCTGCTTGACAGGGAGCCTGCTTCTCCCTCTCTCACTCCCCCTGCTTGTGTTCCCACTCTAGCTGTGTTTCTCTCTGTCAAATAAATAAATAAAATAAAATAAAAATTAATCTCTGGGCAAGCCTCTAATCACAGTCTTTATCACAAGGTCCTTCCATAAAGTAGTATTTCTAACAGCTTTTTACAAATAATCCTACCAGTCATCTCCTCCTAGACACTGTTAAGACTCTGAATCTTAAGATGGTCTGCATCGTCATGAAAATATTGGTTCTCTGGACCACTACATGAATGTTCTGGAAGATTAAGCAAATATATTCATTCAGTACTGAGTCTAAGAAACTTTCACTTTAACAAGTTTTGGCGAGGATATGGAGAAAAAGGAACCTTCTTCCACTGTTGGTGGGAATGCAAACTGGTGCAACCACTGTGGAAAACAGTATGGAGGTTCCTCAAAAAGTGGAAAATAGAGCTACCCTGTGGTCCAATAATCCCACTACTGGGTATTTACCCAAAAAACACAAAAGCAGTAATTCACAGGGATACATGCACCCTTGTATTTACTGCAGCATTATTTATAATATTTATAATAACCAAATTATGGAAGCAGCCAAGAATCCATCAGTAGATGAATGGATAAAGAAGTAAAATATATATATATATATATAAAGAGAGAGAGAGAATATGTATAGAATATCTAATAGGAATATTATTCAGCCATAAAGAAGTCTTGTCATTTGCAACATGCTAAGCAAAATAAGTCAGTCAGAGAGAAAGACAAATACCACTGATCTCACACATATGTGGAATTTAAGAAACAAAACAAATGAGCCAAGGAAAACAGAAGAGAGACAAAGAGACAAACCAAGAAACAGGCTCTTAACTGCAGAGAACAAACTGATGGGGGAGGTGTGGATTAAACAGGGGACGGGGATAGAGGGGCACACTCGTGAGGAGCACCATGTGTGTCTGGAGGTGCTGAATCAGCACACTGTACACCTGCAGCTAATACAACCATATGTTAGCCAACTGGAATTAAGAATAGTAATCTGTGAGCGTGTAGGCAGAGCTCAGCGCAGCCATGGCGCCGGCCTTGCGGCAGGAGGACTAGAAGCTGCAGAGGGCAGCTGGGGCCCTGGGGGTCAGGCAAGGGCAAGCCCAGCAGGGCTCTGGTGAAACGCACCAGGGAAATGACTGTGACCCAAGCCCAGAAGCGATGGAACTCAGCCAATGGAAAGGTACCCGAGCTGGTACTTCCTGAGTTCCTGAAGTGAGAGTGTCAAGTCTACCTCAGAGTAAACCTGACGTTTATGACCAGTGTGAGAAGCACGGTGGCTGAGCTGGCCACAAGGCCTGTGACCAGCCTACAGCCAAGACAAAGAAGAAAGTGGCAGCGGAGGGCACCATGTTCACGGAGGAAGACTTACAGGAGTTCCAGCAGGAACCTTCAGCAGCGAGGCTCCTGGGAGGGCACAGTGGGAAAGGCATTCAGACCCCGTCTCCTCCTCTGACCTCACGGCCTCTCCTGGCCCCAGGACCCTGCCAAGCTGCTGGCCTGGCACAAGGAAGCCCTTGGGCTTGGCAGGGGGGGGGGTGGGGGTGGTACTGACAGGTTAGGCAGTAGGGGGTGCGGGAACGGGGAGCCGGTGAGCTGGAAGTCCCGGAGAGAATATGCTCTCAGACCAGAGCTGACATCCGTAGGCCTGGCAGGAGCCATCTATATCTGCCAGAAAACTTTTGTTTTGTTTGCTTTGGTCCAAGTAGAACCTCTGGGCTGTTTGCTATAGAGAGGTTACTAGCCCTTGGGGCCATACCTCTAGGAGTAAGAGGAGGGCCGCTGGCTGGGCTTCTGGGTTCTAATAAATATGGACCCAAGAGCAAGAAAATAATATTAATAATAATAATTTTTAAAGAGAAAGAAATCTTGACATAATGCTAACAGATTATACCACTCATTTAGGATGTGGGTTTTTTTTCTGTTTTATCTTGGTTTCTAATTACATGGCATTGTGGTAAAATATTAAAACTAGAATGTGACCTTGAATTGCAACTCTTTGTGTGCTATCTTAATTCCCACTGCCATTCACCTCATTCATGGCTCAGACTATAAACTACTTTGGGGCCAAGTTAGGTTCTATCCATCGCTATTTCTCCATTGCCCTTCCAGGTCTTGGCACATAGTAATTGATAAGTATTTATTGAATTAAGATGATATAATACTTTCCCAAAATAAGCTCCATTAACTTATTCCCAGAAGAAGCAAAAGAAGGATTCCAAAGCCAATACCCTAGAAACTATACCCCCTCTCTTCTCAAGAATCATAAGACATGTTACCATATTAAAAAATATGCAAAGTTTTGCAGTTAAGACACCCGTTTAAAAATATTTAACCTAAAATTTTCTATTTAAGGAACTCCTAGTGGTAGGGTAATTATAGTGTTATTATCCACATCTGGACAGCTTTGAGAGTGTAATGGGGCACTACTAATAATTACACCAGGGAACAGGAATAAATTGAGCCTGTTTAAATAAACTGGACATATAGTCATTTTACCTACAGACAGAAACATGGAAATTCCCACAACTACTGTTACATGGATATATGGATCAAAGCTTAGAATACAACAATTGACCTAAATTCCTTATTTTACTGATGAGAAACATGAGGTCAAGAGAAGTTCAATTACTTCCCATTGGCAAGTCCCTTGGAACTCAGTTAAGAGGCAGAGCTGTAAACAAAATTCAACTTGTCGGAAAGACACTTCTAAAGCAGTTTCTGATCTGTTCAATCCTGAATTAAAATAGTTAATTATTTGGCTGTATTTCCACAAAGAAATAAATAAATGCTAGTTTACATGCTTCTCTCAAAATATCAGCGTCCTGTAGGAAGCACCCATTTTATGCAGTTGCAAATGTAAATCAGACTCAGCTGGAGATCACTTGTCTCTTTGGAGATCTAGGAATATTGTCTTGAGCTCTCAACAATTCTATCAGAATTCTATAGAAGGCCAAAGTTCTGCTCCAGCTTCTGGAACTTCCCATGGGACTATTGCTCGTGCCCTGCTCTGCCTTCTGGGCTCATGGTTTCTCTGTGACATGCAACATTAACCTAGGCACCAAACGAGATACACCCTCACAAATTCTTAAAAGATTCTGAAAAAATTTTTAAGAGGAAAAAGGAAGGATTTACTTTACAGCAAAGCAAATGACAGCCACAATTAAGCTATAGCATTTTTTTTTTAAGTCTTGGAGACATAAGCTATAGCATTTAAAAAATATTTGTTGGCTCTCCATGCTATGAATTTTCACTGGCCTCATCTTTGAATCATCTTCTGGTTATTCACACTTACTCCTCCTCCCTTCCCTTTCCTCTTTCTTTCTTCTCTCCTCTTCTCTACTGTGTATTTGGCCACAAATTCTTTCCCTTATGCTCATTAAAAAAAAAAATTACTTTTCCTTTGCCCTACCATACCTTGGTATCACCTAATTTCCTAATCTGTGATCATTCAAATATGGGGAGTGTGTTGGAGGGTCGTCTGTCCCAATCATTTCTTCCAATGAAGACAGAGTACACTTTACAAGGAAACCATGTAAAAATAATAGTCGGTGTCTCACTAAGCAATTATATTGCTCAATTGGAAGATAACTGCATTTACTCAGAAAGAAATGATGGTAAACTGGATTAGGGTGGTAGCAGTGAAAACAGAAAGAAATGGACAAATACAAGACACCTTTCGGAATACAAAGCCACAGGTGTTGGTGGTTGATTGAAGAGGTGAGGATGAAGAGGAACAATCCAGTACAATTGTCCTCTCTAGTTCTCTGGCTTATGCAGCTGAAGAGTAGGGGGCCATATTTACAAAGACAGTGGGCATGAGGAGGGAGCAGACTCAGTGGGGAATACAATGAGGTTGGTTTTGGAGATGTTGGATATGAACTGCCCATGAGACAATCTCTGGGAAGTGCCTCCTATACAGGTAAATGTGTGAGTTTGGCACTCAGGAGAGTGGCACAGGCTTTGGATTCAGAAGTAACTGGCTCCAAGTGTTAGACCTCTCATTTAATGGGGTGTGCCTTGAGCAAACTACTGGAATTCTCCATGCTTCTAGCTCTTCATCTGTACAATGAGACTTACTATTACTTCTACATTGAGAAGCTATCTCAGAACACCGCAGATAACATGTATGAAACTCTTAGCACAGCCCAATTAAAATAAGTAATGCAAAGGATATTTATTCAGCAATTCCTATGTACCAGACACCGTTCTAAACATCTTAGATGTATTTACCCATTTAACCATCACAATAATTTTGTATCACAGACAATATTATTTCTCCCACTTTAAAGATGAGGGAACCATGGCAGAAAAGGTAAGTAGCTTGTAATACTCATAAAGCAGGATATGATGGAACCAAACCCAAGTAGTCTGGCTTCACAGAATGCACATTTAACCACTGAACTGGACTTGCTTTTAATTTAGCAAAACTTATTATAATCACAGCCTTAGAAGTCCCCAGAAAGTGAGGTGGGAACAGGTGAGTAAATAATTATATTAATAATAGCTAACTTTTATCGAGTGCCTATTCTTTGTAAGACAATATGCTAAGTAATTTACAGGGATATCTCAACGGTTGAATTTTCTCAACAGCCCTATGATGTAGGTACTATGATTTCTCTCATTATGAAAATGAAGAAACAGACAAGGAGAATGTACGTGGTCCTGACCAGTGTCACAGAGATAAGTAATGGGGTCAGATTCAAAACCAGACAACTTGACTGTCACATTCTAAAATGAAACATTAGAGAGGGAATGTAAAAATGAGAAGAAGGTTTGAGACAGAGTTATGAGGTAAGCATGGTTTCATCATTCTGTCAAGAAATCTTTGAAAATGCAAGCAATCACCTGTCACTGCCTTTGCCAAAGAACACTGGCAAACACTCCCTCTTCAATCCGTTCGCAGCACATTGCCTTTACCTGACTTAAAGCACCTGCTCATGGTGCCACGTGACACATTCACTTGTCTCACAGGGATGGAAGACCTACCACTGCAGGAAACTTCACTCATCCCCTCAAGCAGCTAGTGCCTTCAATGCCCTCCTATAAACATCTGCTGAATTAGAAAGGAGGGGAGAGAGCCAGACAAAAAGGGAAAGAAGAAGGAGCGAGGAGGCAGCAGCAAAAGAAAGCTTCTTGCCTTATCTCCTAGCCTGAGCAGGGAAACACTAGCTATAGAATAGGATGAGGAGTAAAATTCCTTTCCAGATCATTCCACCACCTGGCAAGTTTTAGAAATCAGGACGGTGTTTGTAGAGGATGTGACGAGGCAGCCAAGTCTGGAAGGGAGGAAAAGAGCTTTCCCTAAACATGGAGACGGTGAGGAAAGAAAGAATATACTCCAAGGCACATTTGGGAGCCACTCTCTATTTCTTGATAAATGCAACGATAAGATTAAAGAACTCAGCAGGGCCTATGATAAAAAATCTTATGTGCCATTCAAAGGAATTTAGGCTTTAGCCTGGACAGTAAAGGGTCTTACATTCAAAAGACTCTAAGAGCCAGGGCGATTGAGGGGATCTCCATGTCCAACTGGACAGCACTTGCCCTGTCTGCAGAAACAGCCTCCACCTAGCTTCAGCCTTCTGGCGCCATGCTGGAGGGGAGACCGGCCGTGGCCAGATATCCAACCCCCAAAGAGGAACCAGAAACATTTTTGTGCAAAAGAACCCAAGTTTTAAGTACTGACAAAGGAAAATCACTGAACGTTTTTCACAGAGAAGTAATAATACCACATTTTTATTTTAGAAAGATTACTTGTGTGTCCATAAGGAGGACTGACTATAAAAACCTACTAGCACGTACTAGTAGTAACCAGTCCTAGCCCACTGCAATTGGACTGGGAAGCCCCAAGAAGCCTAAGCTAGTGACAAAGTAGGAAAAAAATAGTTTATCATTATGAAATATTTAAGCAGTAGAAAGCTAGACTTTTCAACTCAACGGAAGTAGTGGATAGCAGTGGGAGGAAGAGGTTGAGGACTTTTTCTGCCTAAAATGGCATGACGCTGAATGGAAAAGCTGAGTCCACTCAGACATGTTAATTGAAATATTCCTATGAAATATCCAAAAGGTAATGAATAATGCTATTTAAAATACAATTATGAAAATCATGTAGCAACTTGAAAAAGTGATCCTGCATTGCCAAATGAGGAAATAACCACAAATATCTATCTATGCCATAATTACAAAAATGTCCAATGTCATACAACTTATATATGCATACAAATACTGAATATAATTTTGAAAAGTGAAATTGGTTTAATTTGTTGAAATGACAAGATTTTAGGAGGCTTTTTTTCCTCTTTCATTACTTTTATTGTGTTCCTGTAAAACTTGTTTTGCAGTAAACATGACAAAAAAGTGGCAAGTAGTTTTTGTGCTAATTAAGGGAAGAAAAGCCTGTCATACACTAAAGACTTTAGGGAAGGCTTCCTGGAGGAGGTGAGGCTTGAAAAGGCCCTGAAGAAGTGGAAAGTGATTACTGCCTGAAGATGAATGTTTTCCTTGCTTCTCCATGGAAAATTGTACTACTTCCAGGAACAAAAAATACAATTCTACTATATTTTGTGGCCGAGGATAAACAAAGCTGATTGCAACCTTGAAACTAATCTCATTCGCATCTAAAAATCCACTCTGAATTTTCAAAAGATGAACTTATGTTTTTGTTTTTGTTTTTTAAGGATGTTTTTAGGGGCTTCAGGTGGCTCAGTCGGTTAAGCAACTGCCTTCAGCCCAGGTCATGATCTCGAGGTTCTGGGATTGAGTTCCTTGACAGGCTCCCTGCTCAGCGGGGAGTCTGCCTCTCCCTCTTCCTCTGCCCTCACCCCACAATTTCCTCCCCTGCTCATGAGCACACATGCTCTCTCTCCCTCTCTCTCAAATAAACAAACAAACAAACAAACAAATAAATAAATAAAATCTTTTCAGAAAAATGATTTTATAGAATGGAATTTTCAGGGAACTAGAAATTAGAAAACCTAAATGCAGCACAAATTCATGCATTAATTAGCTGTGTCCTTTCTTTTCTCAAATAAGTCAATTTTAATGATCTTCTACACACACATTTCCTACTGAATATTGAAATAGCACATCAAAAAAATTTTACTACAACATCTGAAAACCAGAAAATCTAGCGTATATGCCTGCCCTAATTATGCTTTAACCAAACCACCCGAAGTTTTCTGTGTATTCCTTCTGCACGAGTTACTTGGCTTCTAATTTTTGTTATTAGATCTTATCTCAATGATGTCAGGCCTCTCAAATACACTGGCGACATTCAAAACCTATCAGTGCTTCCTTACTTCAAATCAAAATATGTAAGTACGCTGAAGTCATTCAGATGCAAACACAGTCATAAATTACTGCTATCAAGATTTAAAAGATACAAAAGAGAAAAACCTTATAATATCAGAGATTATCAAAATATTACACAGCTCGCCCTAAAATGGAGCAGACTTCCAAGCTGCTGCAAAATGATTTTAAAATCACTAGCAAAAAGAAACAGTACAAGAATAAAGTTTGTTTACATTGGCTCCAACGTCATAATTATGCTTTATGTTGGTTTCCTCAGAAAGATCTTTATGATACATGTAATAATGACAGCAACATCTAAATCTTTCCACTCTTGATTCACCCTCCTCCATTTCTTTCTGCTGTAGATCTTTTTGAAGCTGGGACCCTGGGTTGAGGTAGTGCTGATGCTCCCATGAATCACAGGAGTCATCCTTGCCATGCTTTCTTTCCGAGCAGTTAACAAAGCCCTTATTCCGGTCCCCCTCCCACTGCTGCTGAGGATTTGCTCCACCAGCCCCTATGGTTTCATCTCCCTGTCCTGCTATTGGGATGCATATTCTGTTGAGGGGCAAGGAGGATGATACTAGTGTCAAGAGTCAATTTACCGAGGTTCTTGGTTAATACTTCAGAGATAGTTTAAGAGGTACCTGAGCCTCCCTGGGAATTCTTTTCACTGGGCATTTGAGATGATCCCAAGACCCAGATTGGGTAAAGCTGCTTTGAAAAATCCATTGGAAGACTAGTCACAGAACAAAGCCCCTCCTAGATTTTCAGGGTCCAGTGGGAGGTGATGCTCAAGACCCAACTTGCTACGAAGTAGCCTGGCAAGAACTTTACAGCCCAGAAAGAGTGATAAAAACCCAAACTCCAACAAATGTGGAGCAGCAAGAGAAAGAAACAGCTGTTGTTCCTCTTAAGTCACTCTTTCCATCTGGGACTCCATTTTTCTTTTGTAAAATGGGATGGGTGCATTAGTTGATCTCTTAAGTTTCTATCCAAAAATAGAAGTATATTTTTCTCTACTAAGAATGAGTATTCAGATTCTTCACATAAAGTTTAGGCTTGTGAAATTATTGACACACCCTGTTTTGTGTTTTCATTTTGTTGTTGAATAAAGGAGTATATTTTTAAGATCATCCATGCCTTCTTATCACTCAGAAGCAGCCAAGCAAAAGAATAGTGGAATGATCCATTAAAAGCCCAGCAAAGGTGGCACTCAGGAACCATACACTGAAGAATTTTTTTTTTTGGGGGGGGGGAGGTAATGGGCAGCAAAGCAAGGTTTATTAAGTGATAGTAAAGTGATAGTACTAAGCTCCCAAAGGGGGAGGGGACCCAGGAGGATTGCCCTACACCGAAGATTTGACACTGTGATCTTCAAGATATAGTATAAGTGCTATGTGGCATGTGGTGCTATGTCTCCAGTAACTTGAATACGAAAGTCCAAGAACAAAGAGGAATGCAAGTGCCCCCTCTTATCAGCACACTCAGGAGCCCACTTGTGGCATTTGTTCTTTTCAGTCCTGCAACCTGAGGCTCTGTTGCATTACAGGTTCCAGTTCCCAGAAGAGGAACACTTGTCAAGGGATACAACGGTGGTTCCCCCGTACCTACCACTGGTAGAGTTTGAACTCTCCATGACATGGCAATCACAGAAAGGCGTTACTATACTGGCTGAGGCTATGAACCTGATTACCATTGGAACTGAGGGTTGTTTCCACCTGATGTCTAAGACCACAGATATTCACTAAGACATCTCAGCATTTCCATATTCAGTACTAAACATCACAGGCCAGTTGTAACAACCATTACCCAGTAATACAAAGCAACAAAGGGCTTAAAATCCTCAGAATGAAGGTCTGGGTCCCACCAGGCAAGTATACCAGGGGAAACACTTGCAGAGGGTGATGAAATCTACAATGGACGGCGGAAGAGAGAAATGATAGATGCAATTACAGTGTAAGGAAGCAGCGACTGGAGTAGCTTTTTGCTGACCTTCCCACCTTATCTCTTTTGGGAAAAGTCACCTACAAAGTGACTCTGACTGGTTAAACTTGTACCTCTACTTTCCAGGAAGGTGTCCTCTTGTTCTAACAACAACAACAAAAATGTTCCCATATTTTCGTTTGTGAACCACATATCATTGAAGGGCATAAATGGATCGCAATGATGCAAGGAACAGATTGTAAGACATATTTTTGCGATTTTTTTTAAGATTTTATTTTTTATTTGATAGAGAGAGAGATCACACTTAGGCAAAGAGGCAGGCAGAGAGAGAGGAGGAAGCAGGCTCCCCGCCGAGCAGAGAGCCCGACGTGGGCCTCGATCCCAGGATGCTAAGATCATGACCTGAGCCAAAGGCAGAGGCTTTAACCCACTGAGCCACCCAGGCGCCCAATCTTTTTGCAATTTAAAGATTGTATTAGCCTCATTTATCTTCCAGACAGCTGCCACCACAACCCAACATACTCAGAATTTTTGCTGCTTGAGGCCAACCAGCCATACTCAAGTCCCCGTCTTCTCCTTACTCTTTCTAACTCAGATTCAGATTCAGATGAAATGCCACCCCAAAGAGCTTTTGTTCTGACTTCTGAGAAGCTGCTGAGATGTTGGACGGTGCAAACCCAGTGGCGCTGAGAAGCAAACTGTGGGGCAAATTTTGACCAGTAAGAGGCAAGAAACAGAAAAGAAGCAGGCAGATAAATTCTTTCCTTTTCTCCCTCCAATGCAACGTTCTGAAGCATGATTTTACTATGCAGGCTGGCCAAACCAGTTAAGGTGCTCAGTGACCTGCTATCTCCTTCAGCTTCTTATCTATGAGCAATATTCCATGCGTTACCTTGCAGGGTTTACCATCCCTCTCTGCCTCACTTCCCTTTTCTCCCATTCTTAATGCCCTGAACTTGAACCTCTCAAACAAAGCATCAATACCTAGTCCTTGCCTCAGATTTTCTGGTGAACCTAGGTCAAACAACTACTTTATTTAGGCTCCTCTGAAGTTAATGTGACCATGTAACTGAATTCTAAAAAATGGACTACAAAGAGAAATTATGTATCCTACTTCCCAACTTGACATATACAAATCTGCTCTGTTTCTATACAAACTAACTAAAGAGAAAAAAGAAAAACTGGGGACATTTGGACATTTGGAAGCCTCTACATGGCAGAGCCTCTGTTAGCCTCTGAGTCCCTGAATGACTGGGACCTGTTCACATTCCCACTGCTATTACACAAACAAAAAATAAGCTTCTATTATGCTTAAACCACTATATACTTGAGGTCTATTGGTCATTGCAATCAGCATATCCCCTAGTTAACAGACTTAAACCAGTAACTATGAAAGTTATTAAACCAGTAACTACAATTAGTAAAGATCAAGACTAAAAAATGTGTGATGCAAAGGCTGGGAGTCGCATGCATGTTCCTTTTTTTTTTGTTTTGGATGCCTGCTTGTCCAAAACTGTATCTTATTTGTAAATTTGTGTAAATGAAGTCAAACAACAGTCATAATTTCATTTCTCCGAAGTTTACAGTTAATAGGTCTACTGTAAAAGCCATTCTCCGTGATGGCTAATGATGATGAACATTTTTTTCATGTGTCTGCTAGGCATTTGGATGTCTTCTATAGAGAAGTGTCCGTTCATGTCTTCTGACCATATTTTGATACGATCATCTTTTTTTTGGTTGTTGAGTTTGAGGAGAAATTAAAACTAGAGCTACCATATGACTCTGCAATTGCACTACTGGGCATTTACCCCAAAGATACAGATGTAGTGAAAGAAGGGCCATATATACTGCAATGTTCAAAGCAGCAATGGCCACAACTGCCAAATTATGGGAAGAGCCAAGGTGCCCATCAACAGACGAATGGATAAAGAAGATATGGTCCATATACACAGTGTGCATATACACTACGCCTCCATCAGAAAAGATGAACACCCAAGTTTTATAGCAATATGGACAGGATTGGAGGAGATTATGCTAAGTGAAATAAGCCAAGCAGAGAAAGTCAAGTATCACTTGTGGAGCATAAGGAGTAATATGGAGGACAGAGGAGAAGGAAAGGAAATGGGAAGTGGAGTAAACCAGAAAGGGAGATGAAACATGAGAGCCTTTGGACTCTGAGAAACTAAGGGTTTCCGAAGGGAGGGGTGCGGGGAGATGGGTGAGCCTTGTGGTGGGTATTGAGGGCACGAATTGCATGGAGCAGTGTGTATGGAGCATAAACAATAAATCTTGGAACAATGAAAAAATAAATAATTATTTTAAAATAATAAATAAAAATGTACCTTTTTCATAAAAGATAATAAAAATTTTAAAAAAATAATAAAAGCTATTCTCCCCCGTCACCCTACAACCCCTCTTCTCACACCTCCAGAAAAAAAGCCAAATGATCTGAACTGGCAGGTGCTCATTGGCGTAAACATCTTTGTGCAGGTTTTACTAACAAAGGCTACAATCCTAGGAATGCAAGAGAAAGTAAGCTAGATGTAATCACTGAAACTAACAGACTTCTTCATTTCTGCCCTACATGTTACCCACAAATGAGAGCAATTTTTCTCTAGAAAAGCCCCCGTGTGAGGAACACTTTATTTTTGATATTATAGTAAATGGTGCCCTCTAAAACTCAGGAGGACACTGTGGCACATAACCATTATTCCCATTTGTGATCGTCGGTTTATCTCAATCTTAATCTTAATACAAACAACTTAAAAATCTCCACCCATTTCATTCTCTTTCTCCCTCTTGGTACCCACATCATCGCTCCCTAGAGGTAAATCTGTGGCGTAGTAGAAATAAAGTTCTTGCCTTTCTCTCCCAGCTCTGTATTCAGTTAGAAAGAACAGATGCTGGGGCGATCATGTGCTAATAACCGATGGCAGCAGCATCCCAGAAAAGCTGTGAAAGAGAAACACAATCCAAACCAAAGACCAGGGAGATGAGTCATGAGTACAGGCTGAAGTCAACATCTGTGGCTTATGCTGGAGGGAAAGAAATAGTTTATAGATCTTGCTAGACCTCATCCTCGCTAATAGTTCTCAAACGAAGGAAAAACCACACATTATCTCTATTTATCCATTCAACAACAATCACCAAGAACTTACTATGCTTAGAACTCACTATCCATCAGGTGCAGTCAACACTGCAGTATACAAGGTAATTAGATATCTTCTCTGATGGAGCTTATGGACTAGTCTAGAAACTCCATACTACATTTTCAGTAACTTAAAAGTACTAAGGGATTCATTCCCACCAGCTTTCCTAATAATAAATTGCAAAGGTGATTATTATTATTATTACCCTAAAGATCACTTATAGAACTTCTAAAAGCATCCTTGCATGCCTTAAGATAGAAATCTCAAGACTCTGGCTTCTGAACTAAAAATCAAAAACAGAATTTCTGATCAATTAAAATTCTCTACCATCTAATCAGGTTCTTCCCTCTCCTAAGATCTTTAAAGGGACTATCCAATTTTTTTAAATGAACCCTTTTGACATATCAGGAAGAGGTAAGACTCGAAGTAGTTTTAGATTAGTTTACAGATTGAATACATCTTTTTGCTAAAGTATCAGGTGTGAGTTGGACAAAAGCAAAGGCCAGGAAACTTCATTTTTCACAGATGCTATTTTGCAAATGGGAGACTCTGCTGTTACAAGTGCATGGCTATACTGGCTGGTTCTTCTTTCGGAAATAAAACAGCTCAAGCATAAGGGGATCTGTACGCACCGCTGACAGAGGAGTGGGATGAGCTGAAAGGAAGGAAGCCAGTCCCTTGCACATATTAAAAGCAACCCTGGATGTGATAATGACATGGGGGCCATATGATTTTTAATATCCTTATCAGTTAGAGACACATAATGATATATTGATGTCTGAAGCAATATGAGTTTAGAATATGTTTTAAAATATATCACTAGAGGACCACAAAACGTTGATATTTGTTAAAACTAGGTCATGGATATGTGGGTAAAATTTATTTCATGTGATTGAAAAATTTTCATTATAAAATATTTTTTAGAAGAGCTGCACACTGAGTCAGAAAGTTGTATACAGCGGAGGTACCAAGCTGTGGCTTCTAACTGCAGCAGCTGCCACAGTACCAATTAATAGAAAATTCATGAACCTTTATCGCTCATCATCACTGAGGCATTGCTGCACAGAGTGGGAAGGTTCCTCATATTTGGGGGAGGAGAGTCCTGATGCAGTAAAAAATAGGATCACAGTCACTCTTTTTTGTGGCTCCTGGGAGGTGGTAGCCTGCTTCAGGATGGAGCTGAACATCTCTTTCCCAGCTACCGGCTGCCAGAAACTCACTGAAGGGGACGATGAATGCAAACTTTGTACCTTTTATGAAAAGCATAAGCCACAGAAGTGGCTGCTGCTGCTGTGGGTAAGCAAGGGAAAGGTTACATGGTCAGAATACGCAGTGGCGACGACAAACAAGGCTTCCCCACAAAGCAGGCTGGCCTGACCCACGGCGGTGTCCGCCTGCTGCTGAGTGGGGGGCATTTGTGCTACAGAGGACTGGAGAGAGAAAGCACAAATCTGCTCGAGGTCTCGTTGTGGATGCCAACCTCAGTGCTCGCGACTTGGTCATTGTGAAACAAAAGAGGGAGAAGGACATCCCTGGGCTCACTGATACTACTGTGCCTCCTCGCTTGGGGTGCAAAAGAGCTGGCAGAATCCACAGTCTCTCCAAAGAAGACGATGTGTACCTACATATTGCGAGAAAACCCCTAAACAAAGAAGGTAAGAGACCTAGAACCAAAGCGCCCAAGACTCAGCACCCTGTTACTCCGTGTGCCCCCCAACAGAAACATCAGTGTGTTGCTCTGAAGAAACAGCGCACTCAGTAAAATAAGGAAGAGGCAGCAGAACAGGCTAACCTTCCGGCCAAGAGAATGAAGGAGACTAAAGAAAAATGCCAGCGACAGACTGCTGAGGGACAGAGGTTGTCTTCCCTGAGAGCTTCTACCTCTAAGTCTGAGGCCAGTCAAAAATGAGATTCTCTATAGAGTTACAAAGAAATAAGATCAGATATTTAAAAAAAAAAAAAAAAAAAAGGATCGCAGTCTGTTCTCTGCACAAACATATCCGAGATGCCATCCATCTCCCTCTCAATATAGATGACAGAGTATCGGAACCATAGACTCCCTTCCTCTTCACCACACCTGCAGTTTCAAAAACCTTACTAACTACAACAGGCACTTTCTTGTGGACCAATTCTTACTTACCTATGTCCATATTTTTCACCCTAACCAAACACTTGTCCATAGCCACCTCTAATATGGTATATTTCTCATTCATATACCAAACAATGATTACTTTTCCATAATATCATGAATATCTCCCTATTCAGTAATAATGACATTCCTAAAAAATGAACCCACATCTGCACTGGCCCAAACCCTTCTCTCCAACCAGCGTTCCCTCACTTCCCAACCCCCACAGGGGACCCAGCCCCATGCTGGGCTGACTCTGGGCAAACAGTCCTTGCTTTCACTTATTGAGTCACTAACTAAACATTGAGATTTACGCATGAACACATCATTCATTGATCCAATAGACAACTGTGAAGCACCCATTACATGCGATGTGTTATATCTATAAAAATAAGTAAATTAGATAGAAACCTTGAAGACAATCAAAATCTAGCATGGGAGGTAAGTACAAAAACAATTGCAATAGGTTGTAGGGGGAAAAAATGAAGTTAGATATGTATGCCAGGTAGAGTGACATTAATGAATATACTCACTTCGACTTCTTGGAGTTAGGAGGTGGGAGCTATGAGGAAGGTGCTTCCAAAGGTGAAAAAAATCTCTGGCTTTTGGGATGCCTGGCTGGCTCAGTTGGTTAAGCGTCCGCCCTTGGCTCAGGTTATGATCCCAGAGTCCCAGGATGGAGTCCCGCATCGGGCTCCCTGCTCAGCGGGAAGCCTGCTTCTCCCTCTCTCACTCCCCCTGCTTGTGTTCCCTCTCTCGCTGTGTTTCTCTCTGTCAAATAAGTAAATAAAATTTTTTTTAAATTCCCTTATTTTGCCTCTGAAAGGTAGGGTAGCAGAGTGTCAGGCACATATAAGAAAGCTCAGATACGGGGCACCTGGGTGGCTCAGTTGATTAAGCGTCTGCCTTCGGCTCAGGTCATGATCCCAGAGTCCCAGGATGGAGCTCAGCATCAGGCTCCCTGATCAGCCGGAAGCCTGCTTCTTCCTCTCTCACTCCCCCTGCTTGTGTTCCCTCTCTCACTGTGTTTCTCTCTGTCAAATAAATAAGTAAAATCTTAAAAAAAAAAAAAGAAAGAAAAAAAGCTCAGATATAAATTATAAAACCTCTGTGAAGCTAGAATTAATGAAGGGAAGTCATAAGAGATAAGGTTGGAGGAACAGACTATGAAGGTTCTTAACTCCATAAACCTGGATATATATTCTACAGAAAATATAAAGTCACCAAAAGCTTTTAAGCAGGGCTGCCAAACAATAATACTTGAATTTTAGAAAAATTCCCCTCTAGTAGAGTATCGGATGACTCTGGAGGCTTCAAGCAAGGCAGCAGGAGCAGTTCAGGCTGATGGTACTAGTCCAGAAGAGAGACAACATGCTCCTGAAGAAAGGTGATGGCAGGACAGGTGGATTGGACTGGCCCATAAATATATTTACCAGTCTTATTTAAATTTTTATTTCTCCCCTCACAAGAGTATATTTCCTCTACCAAGTTATCCTGGGAGACTATCAGGGAAAATCTGCAAGCAGATGACAAATAACTAGGAAACCTGCAAAGTATGCACCCTGCTCTGTGCCCTATTATTCATTCCCAACAGGTTTTCTCTTTCTCCCCCTCCCCAAAAGCCGTCAGCAAGTTCAAGTTCCTCCCAGACATTTCTTGGCTTCTTTCCTCTCAATTTGCTTTTTTTTTTAGTTTTTATTTTTGAGTCATCTCTACACCCAGGGTGGGACTCAAACTCAAACTCATAACCCTGAGATCAAGAGTCACGTGTTCTACTGACCCAGCCAGGCACCCCTTTTCCTGATTTTGAGCTCTGACCTTCATTACTCTTCAGCTATTGATTTTATCCTACAAAGGCTCCTAGTTCTAGAACGATGACTAAGTGGACCAAAGGCATCTGCCTCCATGGACAAGAACATGACAATGACACACAGTCACTGTGCTACCCTGAAGTCAAGACTGACTGTGGCAAGAATGAAAGCTTTCCACCTGCTGCCCCTACCTTATGGGATTTTTTAGGGCTTGGCGAAATAGCCATTGTCTTTCTTAAAAATCCTGAATGCCCACATGAGATTGAATGCCATTTAGATAAATGAGCCATTTATAGTGATGGCTCATATAATAGAATTATTCAGTTGGTTGCTCTGGAATTTGTTCATTTAATTTTTAAAGTTCATTAGAAGTTAGTTTTGTCCAAGTACTCTGCAAACTTAGTTGTGAAATTAAGTTCCAGGTGGTAAGATCCCAGATAAGTATCAATAGGCATGGCAAAAGTATCAGGAACATTATATGTTTAATTAAGCATTCATTGACCAGTAACATGGGTATGCTTTATTCTAAGACAAACATTGATGTGTACAGCAGTTCATTCTTGAAGAGAAAGAAGCCAGGCAATCCTTCAAAGCAGACAATTATAAAATCATGACTTTCATGTTACTTGGTGACATGATAAGCAGGGTTCCTGCCCCCACCGCTATGTGGTCAGTGTGTTTTGGCTACTTCACCCTTCTCTTTCAGAAGCCTTGACCACTTCTGTTCTCCTCCTGCCTCTGTTCCCCAAACTCCAAGAGCTAAGGTAGTTTGCAGTTCTCCTAAGCCATCCACTTCAGCACTTTCCTCTGGTCAGCACCTTTTCCAAAATATCTCCTCCTCTAAAGTTGTTCTTTCCTCCTCTAATTCCCTCCAACTGAATCCCTCCAAATTAACCATTTTATCTTCTCAGCTAGGCATTAGAGGAAAGGTAATTGTAATGCCTGACTAAACCAATTCACACTAACGTACAGGTTGTAGGTGCCTTAACTTGCATAAAAGTCTTAAGAACCCATTATTCCAAATTAATCTCTAATTGGTGGGATGCAGGAGGGAATTATTTTTGAGGTGTGGGGAGTTAGAGTTTTTCCTCACTGATTCATACTGAGCAGAGCCCCTACATCTAATTTTTCATCCTCATGCTGATTTCTAGAGATGATGCATGCCATAGCCCCAGTTCACCAGGTAATAAATAAAGAACCTCAGTATGAAACCTGGCTTGGCTTTACATTTCTTACTCTCTAGTTGAGTTTCTTTTCTAGAATCATGTGCGATTCTTTTCTAGAATTTCTAGAATTCACACTTTCTATGGATAGGCTTCTATGGCTTCCAGTATAGATAAAAATGCTGATTATCTAGTGCACTGTTATTTTTATCAAATAGCAAAATACCTAGTTTGAAAGTTAATATTAGGTAAGAATAGTGGCAAAACAGGGACCACAATGACACTCTTAAGAGAGTAAATTAATAAGGCAATCAAATAGAGTGAGGTGCATCTTATGACGTTACATTTTAACATCAGCTCATTACATATAGACAGACATGCCCTTTAAAAACCCCAAACATTACACATAGAAGGGGAACAAGTAGGAAACACACACACACACACACACACACACACTTTTCTCACTAATGCCCTTACAGTCAGTTCTACATCCAACTCAGATTCTGTTTCCTTATTGCATACCACGTGAAACTGTGGTTTGCATTTAGGTGTTACATTTTATTTTTTTTATTTTTTTTAGAGGTTACATTTTAAGAAAAAAATATGTTTTTTAATACTAAACACACTTACAGGCACCTGGTGGGTGAGTGGGTTGTGTCTGTCTTTGTGTATGGAGCACTGGGTGTGGTGCATAAACAATGAATCTTGGAACACTGAAAAAACAAAATAAAATAAATTATTAAAACAAAACCAAAAAACAAAAAAACAAAAAAAAAGTCTGCCTGCGGTTCAGGTCATGATCCCAGGGTCATGTAATCAAGTCCCCCATCGGACTCCTTGCTCAGCAGGGAGCCTGATTCTCTCTCTGCCTGATGTTCCCCCTGATTGTGTGCTCTCTTTCTCTGTCAAATAAATAAATAAAACCTTAAAAAAAATACTAAACTCACTTTGCTTCAACCATATACAGTGGAATGCCCTCAAATTCAATGCCTAAACAAAGAGAGTTCTGGTTTTCCCTCAAAGAGTTCTGATTCTACCTTCCCTTTATCTCCAAGCTAGAGAATCACAGCGAAGGTATAAATAAACTGAAGAGACTCTCCCTCAAGCCCACTCTGACAGAACTCAGCTTCCTGACTAGGTGTGCCGAATCCCAAACCAGTGCTACATCCCTACTACAAAACCTAAAGAGCAAGCCTAAAATTCACAACAAGCCCCTAGAAAATCAAACCTTGGATACAAGGCCAAGTTACACTATCTTATCACTCAGCAAGTCCATAATGAGTCTCGTCTCTGTGCCGGGTATTACTGGGCTCAGGTGATACAAAGGTGAGTGATAAAACGGGGTTCCTGCCTTCCTAGGCTGGGCTCACAGCTGAGTGATATCAACAGGCAGGTACAGTGTAATGGCTGTGGTAACAGAGAGAAAGGCCACAGGTCCCGGGTCGCACGGGACAGGAGCACCGACCTCAGCTAAGCACGTCAGGGCAGGCGAACATCAGAAAAGTTTCTTGGGGAAGTAAGCATCTAAAATGAGGGATTTTATTTTTATTTTTGGTTTTTGTTTTTTCTTATTTTTGTACTTTCATGTGGTTTCAGGCTTCCAAAAATTTGCAGGAATGGTACAAAGGATTCTCATATACCTTTCATCTGGGTGTGCCAAATGTTTTACCAAACACGCTCTTGTCCATGTATATAATACATGTGCATGCAAATACACATTTTTAAAGCCATTTGAGAGTAACTTAAAGAAATGATGTCTCCTTTACTCTTAAATACTCCAGCACGTGTTTCCTAAAAGCAAGGACATTCTCTTCCATAGCTTACAATTATCAAAACCAGGAAATTAATAATGATCTAATACTACTGTCATATCTACAGACCTTACTCAAATTTCACGATTGTCCCAACATATACTTTATAGCTGTAAGGACCTATTTAGAAATCAAGGCCGCCATCCTGTTTACTCAGAAAAACAGCTTCAGGTATTATGGGCAAAAGGTCCCTGGAAAACAAAGGTGAGCCAGGTTGGGGGAGACGCCCAATCAGTTAACCCCCTTAATCCTCCATCCTGGGAATGTCTCAGGGAGGTATTTAGATATAAACTAAGAATGGGCAGGCCGTAACTGGTACTTGGGCTCAGATGGGAACACCCAGATACCCTTAATTTCTGGGTTCTAGGGACCATAGAAGTGCAAATTAACTCAGGCAAGCCACTTGAGTCAGTCAGCTCCAGTGCAGTTTTCCCCTATACAAGGGAAATGTAAGTTAACTCAGATAGTTACAGGACCCAAGTCAGCTTATGATTTGCCCTATAAAAGCTAGCCTGAGAAATTAGGCAGAACCACCCTCTCTCCAGAAGCGATCCTGATCAGCCAGGGCCCTGACCGGTCAGTATAATTCTCGATGCTTTGTTGCAAAATAAAGCTTTGCTTGACCTTCGCTTTTGGATCAGCCTCATTCCTTTAACCACGGACCCTAATATAGCAAAATAAATTCCTAGCTCATGCACTGCATTCCCATGTCTCATTTGTTTTGTATCGTACAGTCTGGAACAGTTTCTTTGTCTTTCCTGACCTTGACAATTTTGATGCTACTGAGTAGAATGTCCCTCAGTTGGGTTTTGTCTGGTATTTTCTCATTATTAGATTTAGCATAAGCATTTTTGCCAGTTGATTTTGTGTTTTTGAGATGAGTATTGAAGAATGAAGAGAAATCAGCCTGCATAACTTTTTGTTACATTTATTTATTTTTATATCAGACTTGGGAGGAAGGAAGGTGGAGAGCACAGGGAAAAGCTCTACTATTATTAGCTAATATTGATTTTGTACTTAATAAGTGCCAGGCACTATTCCAAATGCATTAGGTAAGTTAGCTCAGTCATCCCTCAAATCTCCACAGCAACCATTCTTTTCCCATTTTTCAGACAAGAAAGACTGAGGTGCATAGAGAGGACAAAGGTAACAAGTGAAGCAGTCTTGTTTCAAATCCAGACATACTGACTCCACTGCCTACACCATCAGCACAAAAGACTTAGTGAAAGCAAAAATCTTACAAAGAGAAAGGTTTGTATGGAATTCAGAACAAACTGGCCTCCAGAACAGCGTGCAGAACTTGGTCCAAAGAACCTCCATGGAGATTGTGGCTTATAGCTGTGGCGCTCCCGCCCCCTGCTGGCTGTAGTCACGTATTGCATGCTTTTTACTGCCCTCAATTGGATGGTGCACCTCTATGCAGAACAGAGTTATGCCTGACCTATGAACAGGTATCAGGAAAATTTGGCATTCCTTCCATTCTTCTCTGTGCCTCTCAGCCCCTCGCCACATTCTAAAGGTTGCTCAGCAGACTAAATCCTAAGCCCTGTTCTCACTGACTTCCTTTATGAAACTTCCCCAGAGAATTTTTTTTAAAACCATGACAAATCTGGAATCCACTGAAGCAGTAAGGAAGTTAAAGTTAAATTAATCAGAATACAATCCCCAGACAAGACAACCACTGCAGCTGAAGAAACCTGTAGGGAGGGTGTTTGTCCTTGGAAAATATTTGAAAAAGATCCAGTGCAGCTGAAGCAAATCATCTCACAGTGGGCTCTGAAGAGCCACAGAGGATCAACTCACTAGGCAAATAAGATGATGGAGGGGAAAAATTCCTCTGAATGAATCATAAGTAGCCTCTATTTTCAATCAAATTTCCCTTCTCTTTAGAGGTAAAAGCCTGTTCCTCTGAACTTCAAAAACCCCTGGGGCTTTCACAAAATTCCATTGTTTTCTCTAGGAAGGGGAAGAAGTGGAAGTAAAAGCCAGAAGACAATGGAATGGCAGTCTCTGATTCCATATATATCAGAAAGAAAAGAAAAGAACATGTATTTAAATTCCCAAACTATATTCTTCTGGAAAATTTGCTCATTCTGCCTTCATGGCAAGTACAGAATGTTGGGCCAGTGGGACCGGGAAACTGAGGAAGCCATGAAATGGCAACGGACCCATTATCCTGGGACCTCCCATTCTCAGAATGTTGTGTCAGTCAATGGGCCAAAACTCAATTTCCCCTGAACATGCAACTCCCCAGAGATCACATCACCCCCAGGACCTCACCCCCCCTTGCCTAGAAACTCCCGCCTAAAATCCCCCAGAAACCCCACCCTCACCCCGACTGATAAAACTAAGTGCCCCCAACCCCACCACGACTTCCCTGGCCTTCCTCTCTGCGGGACCAGGGAACCTCGCCCAACAGCGCCTCCATTAAAGCCTGCCTAAACCACTTGCTGCGCCTGCTTCTCTCCTTTCCTCACTCCCTCTGCCGCTTGTCCTCACCACCGCCGCGGAAAACCTTACACAGAAGGTCAGTGGCCATTATCAAACCACTTCTAAGCTCCTTGATAGAATTTTGCGAATGCTGACGCAAGGACGTCCTGTGTGAGCATTAACTTGGTAACTTCTAGACACCTGTCTATCTGTCAGGTTTGGAGGGACACATACATCTGCATACTAATTTTACCCGACAGAGGGCTGAAACCTTGAGCCCCAGGTCAAATTTACTCAGATAGATGCTTCCTGGGAGGTCATTAGGCTAAGCAAGCTTGTTCCTTCAAGGTCTTCTTTATTTTAATAAAGCATCCAGGGTTCCATGAAGGATTAATCAAAACTCCCTACTTTCAGTCTCTCTGGAAATTTCTGCCCTTGCCACAATAGTGCTGCATACCCACCACAACACATCAAGGGCCTCCCGCATGGAGCATTTATTGCTCTGGTGTCTGGGGTTGTGAACCAGAACAGCCTTGCTCTTGGTGTCACCTGGGCTCTCTCCTAAGTCTGGGGCTGATGAGACTGTGTCGCTCATCACCCAGCCAGCTAGGCCAGTTTTTTCCTCATGGCAGAAACACAGTGCCTTTTTAGACCCAGGCTGATACAGCATACTGTCATCACTTTTGCTGCATTCCATTGGCCAAAGCAATTCACAGGACTGGTCCAGATTCAAGGAAAGTAGACTCTCTGCATTGGAAGAAATGCAGTCTCAGGGCAAAAGGTGTGTACGTACAGGGATGGGCTGAGGGCCTGGAGCCATGAGAGGAAACTATTACAGGCCCAGAAAATCAATAAAAGCTGCTGGGTAACTATCCACATTCCCAGCATACTCTTTCTTCACATACACTCTTCTGGATGGACTACAAACAAGGCTCTCTGGATTGTCCTGGTAAGATTGAATAGAAAGTAAATTTCTGGGCACCTGGGTGGCTCAATTGGTTGAGCCTTCGGCTCAGGTCATGATCCTGGAGCCCCTGGACTGAGTCCCACATCGGGCTCCCAGCTCCACGGGGAGTCTGCTTCTCCCTCTGACCTTCTCCCTCTCGTGCTCTCTCTCAATCTTTCTCTCTCAAATAAATAAATAAAACCTTTTTAAAAAAAGTAAATTCCTAAACCTTGGGGATAACTTTTCTACCTGTGCAATCTGGAACACTGCAGCTAACTAAAGATATCATTTCAGAGCCTCTGGATCTGACATAAATTACCAATTTAAAGCCATCAATTTCTCATTCATACCTGGTCCCAACTTCATTCTAGAGCAGTCTAGAACTTAAGAAAATGCAGGAAAATGTCTCTGATTTTGTCTCCTACTATTTCACAACTTCTGAGCAAAAAATATGCATCTAATTTTTTTTAATTTTAGAAATGTGTGATAAGCTTTTAAAACTTAAAGTGTCATGGGTTAATTTCTTGATCAACAGGACTCTTTCAGGAGGAAAATCAAAATACACATACTCTGAAAATTTTTTTACTTATAAGAAGGAACTAAGAACTCTATTTTTTTTTTTTTTTGGCTCTTGGATTCTGATTTTTGAATGGCCTTGATGAATTCTCTTATTTGAATATGTTCATATAGTGACTATTCAGTTCTCAAATGTGTAGGTTTCTAACCAAGTCATTTTTCCTTCCTTCTCAGTTTCTTATTCATCTTTTTCCATTCTTGAACTGTTCTGCTACCTGTCTAGAAAGAATATATAAATGGAAAATATATGACCCTTCTCCTCAGTTTGCAAATCTATAAATGTAATTTAACAGGAGAATCTAATATTTTTACTAATTATCCTTCCTTTGCTATGCTACAAGTGGTCTTGCAAATAACAAGGGCAAAAGCTTACGCTTGTTTTTTGGATTTTTTTTTTCCTAATTTATGTCAAGATTAGAATAACAACATGATGAACCATACAGCTTCTTCTTTTCTTTTTTTTTTAAGATCTTATTTATTTATTTGACACAGAGAGAGATCACAAGTAGGCAGAGAGGCAGCCAGAGAGAGAGAGGAGGAAGCAGGCTCCCCACTGAGCAGAGAGCCCAATGCTGGCCTGGATCCCAGGACCCTGAGATCATGACCTGAGCTGAAGGCAGAGGCTTTAACCCACTGAGCCACCAGGCACCCCCATATTGTTTCTCCTAGTATTTCCATCTGGCTGCACTGATGGTATATAAGGCAGCCCAATTTTTCCCAAAGGACAGGTGTACATTCAAATATTAAACCCTTAACAGAGACAAATGAGGAAGCCATATGGGATCTCTCCATTACTTCCCAATTTCACAGAATCTCTTAATTTAGCCCTGTGACCAATGATCTGCTCATTTCACTGTCATACAAGTTCTTTTTTACTCCACCTGACAGTCTGCCTACCTTTTTGTATACTGGAACATAAAAAACAATTTCAAGGAGTGAAACCATCTCCCATAACCTATTTCTGCTAATGCCAACCATATTGATTGCTTGACCTTTGCTAAGTCTACTGACTAGATGCTGTATAATGTTTGGGGATTAAAGATGCTGACTTATTTCTTTTCTAAGTCAAACTTAAACTCTGAGTGCCCAGAATCAAATCCTGCACACTGTCTCAACCTGTCCCTGGTTCACACCACTCTCCCTGACATTTGGACACCACTTATTGATTTTTAGCAGCTGTCATTCCAGGACACCCAGGTTTAGCTGGACCAGCATTAGAATAGCAGATCCCGAAGGGCCTAGAAATGACCCAATCTGACACAAATGTGTATAACCTTTCTGCAGACATAAATGGATTCAGTAAGGTTATCAGTTTAACTAATAATTCTCAACCAATTATGATTATCACAATTAACAAACGGTGTTAGTAACAGAGGCATTCAGAGTTAAGGGATTTTCCTTTTCAATAAAAGAAATAAGATAAGAATGATTTTGCTTTCTCATTTCCAAGTACTTGAAATCCATGGTGTGAAAGCCATGGACTAAAATCTAACTCTATCTATAGATGAATTGCTAGCTTAGTGATGCAAGAGCATCATTCAACACCATAAACCTTCACTGTCACCACACACACACACACACACACACACACACACACACACACACACACACAGATATCAGATAATTCCCTGGTCAAAAAAAAAGGTGTTTGCCGAATCTGATTATGATACCTAAAAACTAGCCCTGGATGCATATCAACTGGGATTTATTTAACTTGTAACTAAAAGAATAATTTTCTATCTTTCAAAATGAATTTCTAAGTACTCTAAAAATGGAAAGTAGTTTAAAAGGTAAGTACACTGCTCATCTTTAACAGCATATTTGCAAGTCATTAGTGATCTCAAAGATCAAAGACAATCCTTTCATTTTCTATTAATAAACAAGTCATTACTATTAGGCTTACTATCCACAAATAATAGGGCCATAAACAGCTCCACTTAATAAAATAAGCAATGAAATGCCGCTGTAGACTCATTATAAAATTCAGACTAGGACATATGCACCTTAATATCTTGTATGGTGTACGCATTTTTTGTGCTTTTTGTTTCTTGGGGTGTTTTTGTTTTTGTTTTTGTTTTTGTTTTTTGTATGGCTTAACTTTGAGTGCACGGGCACTATAAGACACTGGTTGCAATCCACTTTGAGGAGTTTTCCCTACTGACATGGAAAAGAAGTTGTACACTAAATTGTATATTATATATTTCTACCTTATACTTAATATAGAATTAAGGTGACTGAGTTACTGGCCACTTTTAGTATGCTATTAATATTGTGTTCTTGGAAAGCCAGTCTCATTGTAAAATGAAATTAGAATGTAGAGAATCAGCATTTTTTTTTACTTTAAATTTATTTTATTTTTTTTCAGTATTCCAAGATTCATTGTTTATGCCCCACACCCAGTGCTCCATGCAATAGGTGCCCTCAGTACCCACCACCAGGCTTTCCCATCCCACCACAACCTTCCCTCCAAGACCCTCAGTTTGTTTCTGTGTCCAAAATCTCTCATGTTTTGTTTCTCTCCCTGAATTACCCTACTTCCCATTTACTTTCCTTCTCCTACTGTCTTCTATATTACCCCCTATGCACCACTAGTAAGTGAAACCATGTGATACTTGACTTTCTCTACTTGGCTTATTTCACTCAGCATTTTTTGCCATCAGGGAAGAATTTCTCCCATGAAACTGGTGACATGGAATCTATTCACTTTGTCCCTTTAACTGTGTGTATCTCTTTGCAACTAACTCCATATTCAGTGACATGTCAGTGGCTTGAAATTAGTCACAGCAATAATATTTACACCTCAGAAGCCAGCAAACTAGCTATAGGTTTATAAGTTTAGTACTAAGGAATGAAGGTGTTCAGTATCTGTATTGTCCAATATTGTAGCTCCCAGCCACACGTGGCTACTAAACAGTTGAAATATGGCTATTGTGACTGAGGAATTAAATTTTAAGTTTTATCTCATTTTAATTTAAATAGCCAAATGTGACTGGTGGCTACCATTTTGGACAGGTCAGGACCACAGTGAAATAACAAGTGAGGACATCTGACAAGAGTCATAGAGACTGAGGTAGCTAAGGCTTGAGAAGAAACAGGAGCACCTAAAAGGGGGTCACTCCAGGTCTTAGAAAAATGAAATGCATGGGACGCCTGGGTGGCTCAGTTGGTTAAGCGACTGCCTTCGGCTCAGGTCATGATTCCGGAGACCCGGGATCGAGTCCCACATCGGGCTCCCTGCTCGGCAGGAGGCCTGCTTCTCCCTCTCTCATTCCCCCTGCTTGTGTCCCCTCTCTCGCTGTGTTTCTCGCTGTCAAATAAATAAAATTAAAAAAAAAAAAAAAAGAAAGAAAAATGAAATGCAAAGCCCTTCCAAGTTCTATCATCACTTTTTGGATCTGCTATCCACACATTTATTCGTTCATAGGCCTGGACTAATCAGTTGTGGGGACAAGCTGACGAAAGCCACCTCCTCATTAATATAACTCAGCAAAGGGACCTCAGCGCCCTAAAATAATAGCTCTCAATTTTAACATGCATCAGAATCACCGGGCAGACTCCTTGAACCATAGATTTCTAGGCCCCACCCCAAGTCTGTGATCCAGTCGGTTTGTGCTGGGGACCAAGAATTTGCATTTCTAACAAATTCCCAGGGAATGCTAATACTATGGTCTGAAGACCACACTTCGAAAAACACTACTCTCAAGCTCATTTATGTCATCTCCAACCCCTGCTTCTTCAATCACAGTCCACACGCTTTTCACTCCAGCTGAAATCCTATTATCTGTGTTTTCTGAGACATTGAAGCAAATCTCTTTACTCTCCATTTTAGGTTAATTCTGTTCTTAAGGTCTGGATTGAAAACTCTAAGAAACCTGACAAGCTCTCCTACTTTACCTCTTCCAGGGTCCCTGGAGCTCTGTTGTTCCCAATACTTTTGAATGTGCAATTTAAAGAATTTCTGCTCATAGCCTCAGCTGTTTATGAAAAACTACAGACACCACCTAATCCCTCTCCCTCTCTCTCCAGTCCTCATAATACCTTCCAATAGAATACATTGAACACAAGCACAAAAAGCAAAAAAACAACCTCCACTATATACCTACATTTTGCAAACTCTTTGACAATATAGATTCAGTAGAAAGTAATGATTCTATTTCCCCCGAGGAAAATGGTAAGAGTGGATTCCCCAAACGGAAAATCACCTATTTGAAAGGACTGAAGACCCAGAAATTTGGTTTATGAGATTAAATGGTTTCTCCGTTTTAACTCTAGCTTAACAAAGAAAACGATCTCATCCAGAGAAATAAGATGATGGTATTCAGGACGCTATTTTAGAAACTGGTCCTGAGACTGCCTGGTTAAAGAAGGGTTGATAAAGAGAAGGTTACCACTGAGACAGAAACGATAGCTTAAAGCACAACGTAGGTGATATAAAGAGAAATTACAAAGTAGGAGAAATGCACAAGTATCAATTTCTGAGGCCCCACCTCTTGCCTCCACTGCTCAGTTTTATTTCTGATCAGGACGTTTCTTCACTTTCTACAACACTTTCTGTTATGTCTAATCAGCACATTGTTAGGAAATTAGGAAACATTTTTAGACAGCAGAGATACCAAACTCTGTTCTTTCCGTGACATGTGGCTATTTTTAATCTTCAAGCTAAACCACTTCTGGACTACGGAAAAATTCCTCAGCTTTCCACTATAAACAAGAGATTAAATCTAAACCCAAAACATAGTACTGAAGAAATAAAAACAGGTACTCCCTATTATTTCTCTTTGCATATTGACTACACTGCAAATTACTTGCATACTTTTAAATCCACCTAAATTGGCCTTAAATGGTCCTCCTAGAGGCAGAATCAATTTATGTATGTTCAAAACCCAAATTAATTTTAAGGTTAGCCTGAACAAAATATTTTGAGGCCATAAGCTGTTCTCCTCACATATGCACAACAAAAATTTCTAATATGTACCAAAGTCAGCTTACAAACCCTGCTATCTCATCCTGCACAGAAAATCAAGAGTTTACTTGTCTGAAGACTCCATCAAAAAGGAGAACTTCAGACCAATATTGCTAACGAATATGGATGCCAAGATTCTCAACAAGATCCTTGCCAACAGGATCCAACAATACATTAAAAAGATTATCCACTATGACCAGGCGGGTTTTATCCCAGGGATGCAAGGGTGGTTCAACACCTGCAAATCAATCAACGTGATAGAACAAATCAATAAGAGAAGAAAGAACCACATGGTCCTCTCAATTGATGCAGAAAAGGCATTTGACAAAATACAACATCCGTTCCTAACCAAAACTCTTCAAAGTATAGGGATAGAGGGAACATTTCTCAACCTCATAAAATCTATGTACAAAAAACCCACAGTGAATATCGTTCTCAACGGGGAAAAACTGACAGCCTTTCCTCTGAGATCAGGAACAAGACAAGGATGCCCACTCTCACCACTACTGTTCAACATAGTGTTAGAAGTCCTAGCAACAGCAATCAGACAACAAAAAGAAATAAAAGGTATCCAGCTTGGCAAAGAAGAAGTCAAACTCTCTCTCTCTTTGCAGATGACATGATACTCTATGTGGAGAACCCAAAAGACTCTACCCCCAAACTACTAGAACTCATACAACAATTCGGTAATGTGGCAGGATACAAAATCAATGCACAGAAATCAGTTGCATTTTTATACACTAAAAATTAAAAAATAGAAAGGGAAATCAGAGAATCAATTCCGTTTACTATAGCACCAAAAACTATAAGATACTTAGGAATAAACCTAACCAAAGATGTCAAGGATCTGTACTCGAGGAACTACAGAACACTCATGAAAGAAATTGAAGGAGACACAAAAAGATGGAAGACCATTCCATGCTCATGGATCAGAAGAATAAACATTGTTAAAATGTCTATACTGCCCAGAGCAATCTATACTTTCAATGCCATTCTGGTCAAAATTCCACCAACATTCTTCAAAGCGTTGGAATAAACAATCCTAAAATTTATATGGAACCAAAAAAGACCCCGAATCACTAAGGAATTGCTGAAGAAGAAAAGCAAAGCTGGGGGCATCTCGTTACCTGACTTCAGGCTTTATTATAAAGCTGTGATTACCAAGACAGCGTGGTACTGGCACAAAAACAGAGAAATAGACCAATGGAACAGAGTGGAGAGTCCACATATGGACCCACAAACCTATGGGCAAATCATCTTTGACAAAGCAGGAAAAAATATCCAGTGGAAAAAAGACAGTCTCTTCAATAAATGGTGCTGGGAAAATTGGACAGCTACATATAGAAGAATGAACTAGACCATTCTCTTACACCACACACAAAGGCAACCTCGAAATGGATGAAAGATCTCAATGTGATGCAAGAATCCATCAAAATCCTGGAAAAGAACATAGTAACCTCTTTGACATCGGCCACAGCAATTTCTTTCAAGACACGTCTCCAAAGGCAAAGGAAACAAAAGCGAAAATGAACTTCTGGGACTTCATCAAAATAAAAAGCTTCTGTACAGCAAAGGAAACATCAACAAAACAAAGAGGCAACCCACAGAATGGGAGAAGATATTTGCAAATGACACTACAGACAAAGGGCTGGTATCCAAGATTTATAAAGAACTACTCAAACTCAACACCCAAAAAGAAGATGAACACATCAAAAAATGGGCAAGAGACATGAAGAGGCACTTCTCCATAGAAGATATACAAATGGCTAACAGACACATGAAAAAATGTTCAGCGTCACTAGCTATCAGGGAAATTCAAATCAAAACCACACTGAGATACCACCTTACACCAGTCAGAATGG
>PITA01021612.1:0-32307 GCA_004023965.1 Spilogale gracilis
TTAAAATGTTTTTTTACCATCAAAACGTAACTGTATGTGGGATCTCCATATGGTGAGTAGAAGCCACTTGTTATGCAGCATCTGGAGAGAGGGCCCCAAACACTGAGGTTAAAAACTATCTGGCCAGTGGAGTAGGGAAGGTCAGGTTTCTCCTCTATCCCCAAATGAATAATCATGTTTCTCACCACTCAAGGGATCTAAGTTCCTAAGAGGGCAGTTAAGCACTAATGGAGGGAGAAAATACAAGCTGATTTGTTCTCTCTCTGAAAATTGGCAGCTTCCTCATTTTTCCCAAAAACACCATGAAGTAATGAAAAACACACAAGTATGAAGTCCGGAGATGTGGGGTACAACTGATCCTAAGCAACCTCAAACAAGGAACTTATCTTTCGAGCTTTGGCTGTTTAATGGGTAAAATGTTTACAGTTGAACCAAATAATTTATTAATTCCTTCAAATTCAACATTCTATTTATTGACCTCCATTACTAATATATGTGTATGACTCTCAAAACCTTCCATTCAGATTGTAGAACAATTAAGACTTATAATTAGGGAACTGGGGGCAAAGGAAATACAAACAGTCAAAATTGTATTCCAGGTCTGTTCCTTTCCACCTGCATGACCGTGGGCAAATTACTTTTCCTTAAAATAAAGTCCTAAAATCAACGAAGCAGCAATCCTCCGCCTTTTTTAGTCTTGCACCATAAAATACATTGGTTTTTTGCTGTCATAACTGGGGTTTCATTCCTAGCCAGGAAAAATTTTGACTGTGTTCTTGGAAATTTAAAAGTACCTTGCACATCCATCTTTTGCATGTTTTCTGATATTGAAAGAGATAGCTGACAAAGTTTGCATATCTTAAACCTATATTCAAGATTAGGAGGATTCCTCAAAAATATGTTCAATAAAGAGTTGAATTCACATAACAGTATATGCTAGAGTAGCAAAGGTCCTTCCCTGAAGAAACCCAAAAGTCTTATGGAGATAGACATATAAACAAATCATTACTAACTGACAAATGCTAAACGCAGAATACATGATGTGCTATTGGATCAGTCGATAAGATGTCTGTACCATTTTCAGAGGTGATATTTCCAGTAAGTCTTGAAGAGCAAATTGTCTACTACATAGAGAAGAATTCTCAACAGAAGGAACAGTGTAAAACCACAAAGGAAGAGTTACCTTCAGAGAACTCTTAAGTAGTCTTTGTATGGAAAGGCAGGCAAAATGGCAGAAATGAAATCAGAAATACAAGTTATCAGAAATTGTTAAGGACTATGACTTTTATCAAACACAGATTAAGTGGAATCTTTGACAGACTCAATTACCTATATTGAGTCATCGATGGAAGCAAAGTCCCTTTCTTCCAGCACATAGTCAAAGCAGTCGGTCAAAACAAGGAAAAAAATGCAGGTCTTAATATGGAAACACAGAATAAGTGGTTGGTTGTTGCTGTTGTTTTAAATGGAAAGTTCTTGCCCATAGGACAGCTTTTAGCAGTTTCTTACTACAGCATATGACTATCACACTGAAGTGAAAGAGTATGAATTATGCCTAAAGGATTCAAGAAAGTGTGTGTTTTTTACCTAAAGATTCTTTGAAGTCATTGTTGTTGAGAACACTAACGAAAACAATGAAATAATACTAAAGAGCTATAATAAATCACAAGAGGTAAACAGTAATAATCTGAGAAGACTTCAGGCAAAACATTCAGGAATGTTTATATACTTATCATATATTGATTGCAGATACGACATGTTTTGTGCAGAAGGATATCTTAAATTCCTTTCAGTTAAAGGGCTGCCACCACTAAAATCTTGAAAGTAGTCTAAAAGACTTTTTTTTTAAACTGGCAAAATTAATAGGTTCCATTATATTTTAGTGCTCAGAAAAAAAGAAGAAAAGGAATGTCTTCTCCAATGGCTACTCTGAAAAGGCTAAAGCTCAATTTTTATCTCACCAATGGGAGCAAAACAACCACATTTCAATCTGGGACCACGAAGAGTCCCTGCATCAGTAATTTCCACACTTCCAAGGCCTAGTCTTGGACCTGCAAGCCTAGCTGGCTGGGTAGCCTACAAAGATGAATTTGCAATTATTGAAATTCAAACTCCAGCTTAGCCACCAACGACTACCTCAAAGGAAGCATTCTTCCTTTTACTTTGATATAAAAAAAAAAAAAAAAAACGAGCAGGAGCATTAAAATATATAAAACCAGGAGAGACGTCAAAAGGAGAGAGAAGCAGCATCTGAACCTATGGCAGCAGTGTGGTCCACCAAAGTTTGATCTCAGGATATGCTTCAGGGTGTGTCTTTGTTTTGGCCCAGGATTTAAAACAAAACAAAACAAAACAACACAACAACAACAAAAAAAAAAACCGTCATTCGGGGCACCCGGGTACTTTCCCCTGTCAACCCTCACAAGCATCCTGGCTCTGAAATCACTAGGTACCTTGGCCTCGCCCTGATTCCTGCTGAAAGGCACGCCCCAGCGCCGGGGCCCCCGGCGCGCCTGTCACAGCCCGGGGGCGGGGGGCGTCCGGCCTCCAGGCTTCACTCTCGCCCCTCCTCAGGCTGCCCGCGTCGAGCTCGAGAAGGTGCGGGGAGGGCGGGAGGCCGGAGAGCTTCAGTGCCTCACCCTAGGTGCCTGGGCCGGAGACGCGCTCCCAGCCCCGGACTGTTGCGGGCGCCCGCCCCTCCCGGACTCCGGCTCCCTCCCGACCCCGACACTCACCGTGCGGAGGTCCCACTGCGTCCTCCGCCGCGGCCCGACTGCGGGCCGCCCAGTGACCTACGGGCCCAAGGACCTCAGGTGAGGCGAGGAGCTGCCGGTCACATCCCCGCCGGCCCCGCCGCGGGATCAGCAGCAGCCAGCATCGCGTCCGCGGCCTGAGGGAGCGCCTGACTCCAGAGACACCGCGCCCCCTCCCTCGGCCTGCGCCCGCCCTGGACTCCGCCTTCCAGGGCCCGCACTGCGCGCGCGCGCAGCCCCACGTCCTGGGAGTCCCGTGCGCAGGCGCAAGCCCCACGGGGCAGGCTCCGCCTTCAGACCCGCCCCCGCCGCCTGAATCCTGCCTCAGCCCACCTCTGGACCCGCCCCCACCCCGCGCAGGCCTTTCCCAGGCTCCGCCCCCACCTCCGGACCCGCCTCCCTCTCCACTGACCTTGCCTCTCTGCCCCCAGACTCAGGTGTCTGCTAGGCTGAACACGTGACGCCGGCCCCAGGCTGACCTCAGCTTTACCAGTGCCTTGGACTAACATTTGCTGCTGGACTGTGGTCAGACTTGTCAACTCTCCCTCCTGACCCCGAGAAGTTAAAAGCCTGAGCTTCAGGACTGATAGGGGCTTCTCTCCCACCTTTCAGCGGTGTGAGCATCTCCAGCATTTGCGTCCATCCCTGTTCCCTGCCCTCCTGTGCTCTGGGGCCATGCCTGAACCACACACCCAACCTACCACGCCAAAAAACGAGGCCTTGCTGAGGTTGAGGGGATGGAAGAGGCACCCCCAAGTGCTGAGATGTGCAGTATCTCCATGGCATCATCCGTCTGGGTTCCTTTTTCCACGAATGGATTCCTACTTTCCACTGGAACTTCCATCACCCACAGGCCTTCTTCCGTTCCTTTCAGTGACTAGCTCTGCCATGAGTGCCCTTATCCTGGAGGTCTCAGAGGTCTGGCTGAGTGTTAAAGCCTGCAAGCTGCACTCATGTGGCAAATAGACTAGCTACTCACTTGTTGGCCACACGTATCAACAGCTCGACTGCAATAAATAACGTTTAAGGAGAATTCTGTTGTTTATTGATTGCTGTTAAAAGTATAGTATACATAATTAGGGGAAAACCATAAATATATATCCCTTACCTATCTTAAAGCTCTGTTAACTCCTTTTGTCTCTACTTTTTCTCAGGTCAGGACTGTCCAACATTTCAATTACCTCTGGGTTTACCATTTTTTCTTATTAATTATTGCATTTCATATTTGCTCAGAGATAATGCTCCATTTTTTGAGGAGTATCCTTTAAACATTATTTTAGTTGAAGTCCATTAATAGTAAATTCTGTTAGCTTTTTTAGTGTGAAACATTTTATTTCATTTCATTCTTGAATTTAACATTAAGCTGTGGGTTAAGTTTAGTGTGAGAATTTTCTTAAACTCTTGATATTCTACTGTATTCTAGCTTTCACTGTTACTGTTGATAATTTTTAATTGATTCCTTATTATTTGGGGATAAACTGTCTATATGCTCTGGATTTTGTCTTATTTATATTCTGCAGTGTTTATTGTGCTTCCTGAAACTATAAATTGAAGTCTATCATTTCTGGGTAAAAAAAGAAAGAGAGTATTTTTTAAAGTCCATCATTTCCTCACTGATTTTGATGCAGTTTGATGTTTGGGTCCAAGAGTGAATAGTCAAGAAATAATTCTTGAGATGTTTTTGGTGCAAAAAATTTTGTTGACTTTTATTAAAGCATGGGACAGGACCCCTGGACAGAAAAGGTTGCATTATAAGTCTGAGGAATGACTGATTACATAGGGTTTCTTATCCTATGAAAGGGGTAAGTGATGTTAGGGCTCCAGGAAATTGAATCTACAGATTCCTGGAGGTCTGGTATTATTAAGATTGCGTATTTCTTGTAAATAATTAAGACAGTGACAAACTAGTAGGATTTCATGTCCTGCATGACTACTTTATCAGTTGACCATTTGTTTTTCCTTTCTTTGTTCTTGGGCAGTCATGAGTGCCTGAGGAATGTCACACATATCCCACTGCCACCTTGATGCAGTGGGGGTTATGAGGAGTGTCAGTTTGGCTTTTGCCCTCAGCTTGCCTTTTGTTATCTCCTCATTTTCCCCCCAAACAATTTTGACCCTTAAGTCTTTAAGACTGTTGAAGACAGAAAGGTCTCATCTTCTATAGCTTCTCTCCACTGAACGGGGCAAAGAGATGTCCCTACCTATGGATCAACATCAGTCAGGGCATGTATAGGGAGTTCTGAAAGGTGGAGGCAGCTGAGTCCAATGTGGACAGCAAAGAAGTATCTCTGTGGGTGGTAAGGATCATCTACCTATGTGAAGTTATTGTAGTGATGGAGTCTCAGCACCAAGCAGAGAAACTTTGAAAAAGGCAGTATATTAAAAATTTTAAAGTCTATAAGAATGAGAAGTGCAACAAAGAGACCCTTAATAGTCAACCACAGTCCTTCCCCCAACTAGGAACTTAACCAATCATTGAAAGAGAGGGAAGAATTTTGTAGAGCCTTAAGATGGGTATTCATATCTTTTAGTAATCTTGTGACATTTTTGTGACGATCTGGGATGTATACAGAGCTCTCTGTTTTAATAATGATATGTGCACCTTCTTATGCTGTGGTTAGGATATCTAAAGCCATTCTATTGTATAGAACCACTTTGTGCATTTGTGCGATTTTAGTATTAAGTAAGGAGATGTTGTTTTAGGAATCATTGAGGGCCTTCATGCTATACTTAATTAAGGGCTTAGATATGCCAAATTATACTTTCTAATCCTACAGATGGAACAAAAAGGGATACTAAATGGTCATACCATTGAAGAACAGACCGTGTTCATCTTGTTTTAAATTAGGAAGATTAGAGACGCCTGGGTGGCTCAGTCAGTTAAGCATCTTGCCTTCAACTCAGGTCATAATCCCAGAGTCCTGGGTTTGAGCCCCACATCAGACTCTCTGCTCAATGGGAAGCTGCTTCTCCCCCTGCCTCTGTCTGCCACTCGCCCTGCTTATGCTCTCTCTCTGTGTCAAATAAATAAATAAAATCTTTAAAAAAATAAATGAGTTGGGAAGATTAGCTGGGATAATGATGGTTTTGATAATGTGCACATGAATCCAGATAGAACCCACGGTGCAATGGCCTATCACCCTGGAGGAAGCCACGGTAATAGGTTAGTTCCACATAACCACTGGGTTCTATCTGGAGCTAGCCATCCGATTCCAGGTCACCTTATCAAACCAGTAGCAAACTCATCAGCAGTCTGGAATACAATGGTTTGAGAGCATATTTCCAGTGATAACCATCCTAAATGTCGGGTGTTATTTTGGGGGTATAAAGATTTCTCCCTCATAATTATCAAGCCAGTCCTATGCATTTTTTTTTAATTTATGGTAGTTGGATTTTTTTGGATTTTTAATTATTTATTTGTCAGAGAGAGAAGGATAGAGAGATAGGGAGAGAGAGAGAGCACAAGCAAGGGGAGAGGCAGGCAGAGGGTAAAGCGGGCTCCCAATGGGAGCCCAATGTGGGACTCAAGCCAAAACCCTGAGATCATGACCTGGGCCACTCAGGCATCTCTGCATTTTTTAAATATCCTCATTCCTGGGCTATGTAAATTTCTTGGTCTGAATAGACTGGAGTTAGGGACTTCATTGGAATTAAGGCTGATATGACTTAATATTTATTTTGTGCTGCCTGCCTGGGTACACAGTCTGCCAAATTGTTTCCTTTAGATTCTAAGGCCATATCTTTGTGATATCCTCGGAGGTGAATCACAGCTACCTCCTAGGTAAGTGTGCAGCCTGAAAAAGCATAATTATTTCAAGCCCATATTTGGAGCATTATGGCTTGATAATAATCCCCTTTCCTTCCAAATTGCCCCATGAACATGTAGCACCAGGAAAGTGTATTCAGAATCTGTATAAATATTAATTTTTAGACCTTTTGCCAATTGAATACCATAGGTAAATGCTATTAATTCAGCCTTTTGTGTAGAAGTGTTTATTGGAGGGACTTTTGCCTGAGTGGTCTTAGTTAAACTAACTATAGCATATTTAGCTTCTCTGTCTCCTATTCATGAAGCTACAACTATCTGCACCTGTGGATTATAAACCAGTTGTCATCTACATTTTCAATAGGGGGATTTCAAATGTGGTCTGCTAGAATAAACAAGATCAATAATCTCTGAGCAATCATGTTCTCTTCATAGGAAGTATGATGGTCTGGTACAGGCATAAGGATAGCTGGGTTAAAGTTTGACAGGTTTTAAATATTATTTTAAGTGTGTCTAAAAGCACAGCCTGGTATTTAGTAAGTCAGGCTCTTATCATCCATTGGTGACCTTTGGTCTCTAGGACACTTTGGAGCTGATGTGGCATCATCAATGTCAAGGATGGTCCTACAGTAAGTTTTAAAACTGCTTCTACCAGGAGAGCTTTTACAGCCACTGCTCAAAGAAAAGCTTGCTACTCCAAAGCTACATTATCAAGTGACTATGAAAAATAGCCCCCTGGTCTTGTTTCACTTCCTGATTTCTGGGTAAGAACTCCCAAAGCTTGTTCCTGTTTCTGTGTTACATATAAAATGAAAAGTTTTTCTAAGTTTGATAAAATAAAAACTAGGGCTCATGAAAGCTTAGCTCTTAATGTTTGAAAGGCTGTCTGCTGGGCTTTAGTCCAGAGTAAAGTTTCTTCATCAGGCCCTTTAATTGAATCATACAATAGCCTGGCTAAAAGCCCAAATTCAGGAATCCAAGGCAGCAAAAACCTGCATGCTTAGGAAAGTACAGAGTTGTTTTTTCATCACTGGGGGTCCAAGATTTAATATAGCCTTTTTCCTGTCGATAGACAGAGTGCAATGACCTGGTGTTAGTTCATATCCCAAATATTATACTCTCTAGACATTTGTGCCTTTTTAGGGGAGAAGGGACACCCTCTGTCTGCCAAGAAATTAAGTAAATTTATAGAATTAATACCAGATGTTTCTTTTGTAGGACTACAGATTAAAATACCTTCCACATATTGAACTATGGTTCCTTGAGAAAGGGAAATAGCATGGAAGTCTTTACTAAGTGCAGCCCTGAATAGGTGAGGACTGTCACTAAATACCTATAGTAAGACTGTACAAGTTAATTGAGCAGGCTCTGAGCTTAAAAATGAGGTCCATTCAAAAGCAAGTAGTGGCTGTGTTTCTTCACTTAGAGGGATCCAAAAAAAAGGTGAATTTTATTTTTTAAAAAAATATTTTATTTATTTATTTGGCAGAGAGAGAGAGCATGCACAAGCAGGAGGGAGTGACAGGCAGAGGGAGAAGCAGGCTCCTCACTGAGCAGAGAGTCTGATGTGGGGTTATATCCCAGGACTCTGGGATCATGTGGGGTTATATCCCAGGACTCTGCCTGATTTGAAGGCAAGATGCTTAACTGACTGAGCTACCCAGGTGCCCCAAGAAGGTGTCTTTTAAATCAAGTATTGTAAACCAGTTGGCATCACCGGGGCCGTGGGTATATGGCTTTGGCACTGTTGGATGAGTAGGCACAACTGCTTCATTTATAGCTCTTCAGGCTTTCATGCCATTTGATAGTCCCCATTTGACTTTTTTACTGATAAGATTGGCATGCCATAAGGAGATTGACAAGGTTTTAAATTACCATGTTTGAGAACCTTATCAATAAGTGATTATAACCCAGCTTTTGCCTCAGGTTTTAAAGGGTACCGTTTTTTATGAGGTATAGTGGTACAGTCCTTTGAGGTCATTTTAACTGACTGGGTTTTAAGAACACATCCTGGGACATCAAAATCCCAGACCTATGGATTTACTTCCTTCCAGATATTAGAAGGGATACTGGAGTAAGGTTTTAATTCTCTGGGTGTTAAAAAGAACAGGCCATCCATCCTCTTCCTCAGTGAGAGCAAACCCGCTACCTAGTTTATACATCAAGTCTTATCCAAGTAATGGAGTAGGACAAGATGGAAATACTAGAAAAATATGAGTGCCCAATTGACTTCTATATTTACAAGTTAAAGACATTGTTTAGTGGCATATTTTAGTTTATCGCTCTACGCCAACAGTTTTATGGTTAGAAAGACAAGTAAAGCCAGAGTGCTGAAAAAGGACAGATTAAGTGGCTCCTGTATCAATAAAAAAATTGATAAATTTATCTCCCACACTCAGGATAATCTAGGGCTCAGTCATCTTGAAGTCAAAGGGAGCCGGACAAGCCTGAGGGCCCCATCATGCCAGATACTCTGATTCCGGCTCTTGGGTGGAGAAGTGAGAGTTCCTGTCTTCCTCCTTCTCTGGAATTGAGGACAATCCTCTTCCAGTGTCCTTTTTCCTTACAGACAGGACATGACCCTGGTGGAAAGCATTTGTTTGGACATTCTTTGCTCCAGTGCTCAATTTGGTCACACTCCTAGCATGAGGTCTTACCTGGCCCTTTGATACTTTTCTTTGACCCCTGGTTGGTCTGGTGTTGTGGGGAATCTACAACAGCAGCAGCCAATATATATTTTTTTAATTTTTTTAATTTATTTTTCTTACTTTAAATTTATTTTATTTTTTTAGTGTTCCAAGATTCATTGCCCATGCCCCACACCCAGTGCTCCATTCAATAGGTGCCCTCAGTACCCACCATCAGGCTCTCCCATCCCCCACCCCCTCCCTCCAAGTCCCTCAGTTTGTTTCTGTGTCCAAAGTCTCTCATGTTTCGTTTCTCTCTCTAAATTACCCTACTTCCCATTTCCTTTCCTTCTCCTACTGTCCTCTATATTACCCCTCATGCACCACAAGTAAGTGAAACCATGTGATACTTAACTTTTTCTACTTGGCTTATTTCACTCAGCATAATCTCTTCCAATCCAGTCCATGTTGCTACAAAAGTTGGATATTCATCCTTTCTGATGGAGGCATAGTATTCCATTGTATATATGTACCACATCTTCTCTATCCATTCATCTGTTGAAGGGCACCTTGGCTCTTTCCACAGTTTGGCGATTGTGGCCATTGAGCAACCAATATTTGAGCCTGTATTTTATCCTGCAATTTAGCTCTCCTGTCCTTTTCCTGTTGTAAGGCCATACCTCTATTATTAAAGACTCCAGTAGCTACTTCTAGTAGGTCCTGTGTGGGGGTTCAAGGACCTAAAGTCATGTTAGTCATTTTTTTGGCAAATGTTAGGTCCAACTTATGAAATGCATGTTTAGTATAGTGATTCTCTCAGGTGAGATTGGATCCAGGTGCATATGTTTACATATGGCCTCTACCAAATGACCCTGAAATAGAGCTAGATTCTTCTCAGCTCCTTGAGTAACTTCCTGAATTTTATCAAAGCTTACAAGTTTAGAGAATCTTTTTCATTCCTTCTATTTAACAGGTGATTATGGTCTCATCTTTCCTTTTCCTGTCTCTTTTGGTAATTCCTGTGAGGTTCAGTATTGGGAACAGCAGTACCCCACCACCACCACCAGGTAATGATCTCTATCTCTGGCTGCCAGCTCATCAGCAAATTCTTGAAGCCTTGCCCAGATACAGTTCTTTTCCTCAGGGGCACAGCAATGAGTTAATATGATGTATAGAACTTTCCAGGTCAACTCAAACATAATAGATAATTATTGAAAGCCCTCCATAAATTGAGAAGGGTTTTCGGAACATCATTCTAATTGTTGTTTTATTTGAGTCAGGTCTGCCATGGAAAATGCAGACATGGACTTTAATTGTGCCCATTTTTCCATTAACAACCTCCATAAGAGAATGTAGTCCAGATTTAGGTGGAGTTTCTAGATGATAGGGGGCTCTGCTCCTGGTACATCCAGCTGGGCTGGGAGCAGAGGGGTCCTGGGGTTCAGAAGGAAAAATGATAACAACAGAGTGAGTAACCTCTTTGTTTGGACTGGCTGGTGATTCCTCCAGTAGCCCAGGTATATTAGGAGGAATGAGCCTATTTAGACAATCATCATCCAACATGTCCAGAAAGGTTTTATTAACCTGGTTGGTAGTTAAACACATTCTACAAGAGGTCCTTAGGTCAGGGTCCTGTTTCAGGGACAGGAAGGCCTGGACATAGGGTACCTCAGTCCATTTTCCCTGGTTTTTTTTTGCAGAAGAGATCTAACTGATAGCCATTGATGGGCCATTTTTTCTTGTCTCTTAAGGAATACTGAGGCCATGCGCTGTTACTTAAGATTGGCTTTTTCTTTCTTAAATCTTGTAATAAATTGATTCCAGGGTGTTAAAAGGTATTCCAAGGGAGAATTCTTGGAAACTAAAAAAGATCCCTTGTTCCTAGAAAAGTAGAGAAAGTCCATTATCAAAAAAAAAAAAAAAAAAAAAAAAAATCCACCCCAACTCCCAGGTGACGTCCCATGTAGGATATGTCAAAGATTCCTGGTGTCAAAGAGACTGGAGGCATCCCTTAAACAAAATTGTTGGGCTCACCACCCTGCCTTGTGGGAGGGATGAGGGTGTTTCCCCCTCAACTTCCCCCATTGCATCCTAGGCTACAAATGGTGCCAATCAATGGACCAAAATATCATGCTGTGCCATGAAGAACCTACCGTTTTTAACCCAGGGAAAACACATAAAAAAGTTTTGCAAGTTACCTAATTTTGTTATTAAAGTAGTTAATAGGGGACATTCATAGAAAACAGTGAAAATAAAAATCCACCGTGACCTAAGCAACATTTCAACACCTGTAGTCCTTACAGCCAGCTTCCCTAGGAAACAGTCCCTGGTTGGATTTTAATTCACTGGGGTGCTGGTTTCAGCTGGCTCCATGCAGAAGCCAAAGGTGGGTGGACCAGAGTTGTGAAGGGGACCACATTAGACCAATGAGGAGGAAACATCACATGGGAGTCTGTGCCCAAGAAAAGACAACTTTTTATAAGGACAGAAATGATGAGAAGGCATCAAGTTTCTTGGTCTTATTACCATTTCAGCCATGGTACTAACTTCCAGCCAAAGGGTAGGCTCTTTTCTTCCCTATAGAGTAGCCACGGGCTAGAGGATTGCAGCCTGAGCATTCAACATGAACATGTTCCAATAAGAGTGTACTCCTTGAAAAGATCCTGAAATGAAAGTAAACGAAAAGAAGAGGAAATGCTCACCAAGTTTGCACCAGGCTCCGAGTCCAGATAAGAAGACTTGAGCCCCAGAATGAGCACCAAAATAATGAGTTTTGGTATTTGGTCCACGAGCAAAGAGTCAAGAAAGAATTCCTGAGATGCTTTTGGTGCAAAAATGTGGTGTTATTAAAGCATGGGATAAGACACCTGAAATCTGCATTATAAGTCTGAGGAATGACTAATTATATAGGGTTTCTTATACTATGGAGGGGGAAGGTGGTGTTAGGGCTCCAAGAAATTGAATCTAGGTTCCTGGAGGTCTAGCTATTATTAAGATTGTGTTTTTCTTGTAAATCATTAAGACAGTAATGATCTGATAAAATTTCATGTCCTGCATGATTATGACCTTTATCAGTTGACCATTTGTTTTGCCTTTCTTAGTTCTTGGTCAGTCACAAGTGCCTGGGAAAGTCACACATATCCCACTGCCACCTTGCGGGCAGAGGGTATGTGAAGTATCATTTGCCTTGTGCCCTCAGCTTGCCTTTTGTTTTCTCATCAATTTGAGATGCTGTCTTTGTCATATATCACCTTTACAAATTGAATTGAGTCTATTTGTGGATTTTTAAATTCTATTTTATTGATCTTTCTGCATATTAATGGACCATTACCAAAATGTTTTAAATGTAAAAGCTGTGTAAGATTAATTCTAAACCTCTCCATTACTTCTTCTTTTTTTTTTTTCCTTTTCCAGAGGTTTTCTGGTTAATTTTGCTCCTCTGTTCCTCAAATTTTATAATCAACGTATGGGTTTTTTTTTTTCAGGAAAAAAAATATTTTTTTTGGAATTGGTCTGCATTTATAAATTAGGGAGAAGCAACAGCTCTGTGAGGTTGTATCTTCCTATCCAGCAACCTGATGTCTTTCCATTTTTTCACATTCAAATTTGTGATTTCTTAGTTAGTCTACAGTTTTCCTTCTTTGGATATTATGCATTTTATTTATGTCTTGGTATTTTATATACTGTAATGAATGGGCACTTCTTTTCCATTATGTCTTCTGTTTCTTGTTTGCATGGATGAAGGTCTTTGAGTTTTATATGTTGATTTGTTGACTCTTTTTGGTACCTTAGTAAACTATCTTGTTTGTACTACTTTTCTCATTAAGTCTTTGGGGTTTTCAGATATGTGTTTATTCTCTGTAAATATTCCTGGTTAATGCCTCCAACTCTATATTATATGATAGAAAAAATAATGACATTATTTTAAAAGAAAAGCTAATAAGGAGCTAACTTTTGGGATAATATATCTACCATAGCACATATTCTTTCTCTCTTTAATTCTCTCTATATATATCTATTTCTCTCTCTCTCTCTACATATATATATATATATACATATATATATATATATATAATGGAGTGCTTTGACTTAAAAAAAACACACAAATAGATGTTGAATCCTTCAAGTGCCTTTACTACATCTGTGGAAATGCTTACCTATTAATGGATTTTCTAATGTTGTCTTCTTTTTCATTCTTCAAATAAACCCCACTGGATCACAATGTATCCTTCAAATTTACTGATAGATTCTATATTAAGTTTTTTGCATTGACATTCTTAAGTGAACACTTAAAAAATAAAATAAATTTTAAAAAAATCTTTGGAACTTACTACAAATAAATTTGAAGTTTATTGAAATAAAAACCTGGCAATCCTTATCAGGTTTGGGATTAATATTGTCTGTGCTTCCTAAAATAAAATACTCTAAGGTAATTTAAGTAACAATGGAATTATCTGACTCTTAATGTAGAATTTCTTTGTGAAACCATTTGTCTTCTTTGTATATACTCTTTGTGATTCTTTGTGTATTTCTTTTTGTTGAATAATACTATAGCCTTTTCATTTCTTTTACATTAACTATTTTTTTAGACTTTCTGTCTCTCTATTAAGATCAATTTTGGTAAGTTGTATTTGCCTAAAAGCATGCCTGTTGAATCTTTTAAGTTTTTATATTTATTTGCATAGATTTATACAAAGTATTTTTTCTTAAAAACTGTTTTCTCTGTTTTTATATTTTTGTGTATTTGTTCTCTCTCCCTTTTTAAAGATTTCATTTATTTATGTGAGAAAGAGAGACAGAACTTGTGACGGGGAAGAGCAGAGGGAGAGGGACAAGCAGACTCCCAGCTGAGCATGGAGCCCTTGGTAGGACTCAATCCCAGGACCCTGATATCATGACATGAGTGGAAGCCAGCTGCTTAACCCTGAGCCACCCAGGAACTCCTGTGTTCTCTCCCTTTTTAAAGCTCAAATTAGCTAATGGTTTCCATATTTGTGGTTTTCAAATAACCGAGTTTGGGATTTATTAGTTCTACTCCTTTCTGCTTTTTAAACTATTATTTATAAGTTTATCTTTATTAATTCCTTTTTCTTTCTTTTGACTTATATAATTTTTTCTACCTTTTTATTTGGATGTTAAATTAATTTATATTTATGTTTTAAATTTACAATTACAATTTTAATTGTACAAGGTATTTTAAGATCAGAGAATGTTATTTGTATATTTCTATTCTTTGGAATTTCTTGAGATTTTCTTGGTGGCTTAATATTTCCTCAATTTTCATGAAAGTTTCACATTCACTTGTAAAAATTCACTTGTAAAAAAAGGTATATTCTCTTTTTATAAGTACAGAATTCAGTATAGTTTTATAGGATCTATTAGTTCCTCTTTCCCACTTACCAATGAACAGAAAACCAAATTGTAAGACACTGGAGGACAACCATTAACATGGAAGACAGACCCAAACAAGTAGACCTGAAAGGAACCAGAAACTCTGCAGGAAGAAAACTCCCCTCCATACATTCCCTTCCCCAAAAACTATCAGTAATATGTGCAGAGAAGAAAGAGTATTGCATCCATGAAACAAGAATACGTGTTATTAATAAGAAATTCTGAGAACACAAAAGAGTCCTTGAAAATGAAAAAGATACAGCAACAATGAAAACTCCACAGAGGGGATTGAAAATAAAGTTGGAAAGTATCTCCCAGAAACTGACAGAAACAGAAAAAGAGATTGAGAATAGGGGATAAAATGATTTAATTAGGTCTTCTGAAAGTTGGCCAAAGTCCTCAGATACTAAGAGGAAGCCCCTCATTGCAGATGAATTACTCTGGGATAAGGGTTTAGTGGGCTCTCCCATGAGGCTGAGGGCAAGAGTCCACCTGTAGTTTCCTTTCTCCACTGTGCAGCCTGACCTGGCTATTTGCTTCTGGGTACAGGACAGCCCTACGTTGGTCTGATATCCTTCCTGGGCACTTCAACAAAGCTCCCTATGGTTCTCTGCCCCTGTTCACACTAAATCCAACACTATCCTATCACATACCACAGATGGGACTACTCACAAATGGGACGCCAGCCACTGGATCCCAGAACCCAAAGACCTTCCTGTCTTCTACCCTCAGCCATTTCTTAAAATGCTGGCTCAAAATTCATCCAGTATTACTCTTAAAAAATCCTCATTTTGGGGACGCCTGGGTGGCTCAGTTGGTTAAGCCACTGCCTTCGGCTCAGGTCATGATCCCGGAGACCCGGGATCAAGTCCCACATCGGGCTTCCTGCTTGGCGGGAAGCCTGCTTCTCCCTCTCTCGCTCCCCCTGCTTGTGTTCCCTCTCTCGCTGTGTTTCTCTCTGTCAAATAAATAAAATCTTTAAAAAAAAAAAAAAATCCTCATTTTGCTTCTTTTCTGTCATAACGTGGCTTAAAATCTTTTCAGGCAAAGCTTCTCAAAAAGGAGTTCTGTTAGCAATGCAAAAGTGTCTGCTAAGAAACATAATGGGCACTCTGCTCCCGCAGGGGTGAGAGGAAATGCCTTAATTGTTTCTAGATGAGTCATGGGTCCTGATGATAGGCAGAAGGCCACTTGCTAAAGCAGCAAAGACTCTAATGCATGTTTTAAGTTTTATACCCTGGAATAAAACACAGAATTCCCTATGGCTCTTAAAACAAATGCAGTGACTATATGTGTACTGATACGGAAAACCACCAGGAAGTAAGTTTAAGTGAAAAACCAAGTTTCCCTGTGTTGATGAAGCATGTGGCTCCAGAGCTTAACCGCCTGGCTCTGAATCCTGGCTCTGCCTCTGGACACTTTACTTTGTGAGGCTTTTCTCTGCTCTTCAATGTTCATATCTGTAAATGGGGATTAAATGAGGGGTTTATAAAAATAAAATGAGTTGAGGGCGCCTGGGTGGCTCAGTGGGTTAAAGCCTCTGCCTTCAGCTCAGGTCATGATCTCGGGGTCCTGGGATCGAGGCCCACATCGGGCTCTCTGCTCAGCAGGGAGCTTGCTTCCTCCTCTCTCTCTGCCTATTTGTGATCTCTCTCTCAGTCAAATAAATAAATAAATAAAATCTTTTTAAAAAATAAAAAATAAATGAGTTGATATAGGTAAGCCCATAGAACAATGCCTGGCCAATAGGAAGGGCAAAATAACTAGATATTATTATAACCCACTCCAATGTATGTAAAAAAAAATGAAGATATAATTTGTATATTTATTTAAATTATTATTCAAATATGCAGATGTCTTAGTTTGCTATAACTGCCATAACAAAGTACCACAGACTGGGAAGCTTGGACAACAGAAATGTGTTTTCTCACAGTTCTTAAAGGGGTTAAAAGTCCAAGATCAAGGTGTCAGCAGGGTTGATTTCTTCCCAGGCCTCTCTCCTTGGCCTGTATGTAGTCATCTTCTCTCTGTGTCCTTTACATAGTCTTCCTCTGTGTCTGTGTCCTAACTTCCTCTTTTTTTATAAGTACACACAAAATATTTAATTAGGGCCAACCTAAGATTTCATGGTAACTTCATCACCACTTGAAATACACCATCTCCGAATACAGTCACCTTCTGAGGTACCAAGGGTGAGGACTTCAACATATAAATTTTAAGGAGACACAGTTCAGCCTAGAATTGCAGAGAAATTGAAATTCCTTTGTTTGACTGTAACTAAGCTGCCTTTTTTCTTGAGTCCTTACATGATTTCTGGGGGGGATTACTAAAATATCAATCTGTTTAAAACTTGGACATAACTGGGCACCTGGGTGGCTCAGTGGGTTAAAGCCTCTGCCTTCGGCTCAGGTCATGATCTCAGGGTCCTGGGGTCCAGCCCCACATCGGGCTCTCTGCTCAGCAGGGAGCCTGCTTCCTTCTCTCTCTCTCTGCCTGCCTCTCTGCCTGCCTGTGATCTCTCTCTGTGTGTCAAATAAATAAATACAATCTTAAAAAAAAAAAAAACTTGTACATAACTGATGTTTTAAACAATACCTTTGAAGAAGTCTGATGATTGCTGGGTACAAGGGCCTATTCATGGCTTTCTCCATTCTCTACTTCCTTCTCTAAGAAGGTATCTTAGAACGTATGGTGGGTAAGGGAAAGGCTATAGCTTTCAAGACTGCACAGGGGTAGGGAAGAGTTTCGGTCCTCAAATAAGATGTCTCCTGCCTCCTTTGCCCCCTGTCTATTCTCCCAGACCAAAGATTGCAGGGGAAGTAATAAGTGATATAGTTATCTTGACTTATATAGGGCTCCCTAGTTCTCCGTGGATGACTTAGCCTCACTTTAGGTCCTGCATAACAAAAGACCCTCTGAAGTCTGTCTGTGATCCTGGGTAGGTGTTTAAACAATGGGCCAGAGAATGAGGGGTGATTCCAAGGCTCACGTCAATAAGGACATTGTAGAGAGGACTTCTAATAGAAGGCACAAGGATTCTAAATTAGCATGCAGAATGCATAGCAAATATGAGTTACGTGATGAGCAGGCATACACCTCGGTCTGGTATAGTGGATGGAGCCACTTCAAGCAGCTTCTCCACACAATATGAACGCTCTAAGTCAGTTGACAGCAGCTGAGCCCTTCTGAATGACCCATCCAATTTAGAACTGAGCAGGCATCAGCAACCCAGAAAGGCTTCCTTCAGAAACTACACCAATTGCCCTGGATCTTCAAGCTGGATAAATATGCCCATGCATCACCAGCCAACAGTGGTGCCAGTGGTAGGAAACCATCTGCTTTGTGACTCATGGACTGCAGGCTCACTTCACCCCAACTGTCTCCTATGCCAAACCTGCTTCCAGTTGCTGGTTCTTGGGATCAGTTATGGAGAGGATATCCATCCGAGACCACTGACCAGCCGCCAGTTCTTCTAACAGACATATGAAGAGGTTGTGTGCCTTGGAGAAGCAAGTGATCTGCTCATACAGAGAGGCAGTAAGTCTGTTTCTGACTCTGTGGGTCAGGCAGGTTTTAGGCTGAGGGTCCATGAATACATAGGTATCCAAGGTGTCACCTCAGTAAAAGTGGGCATCTTGGAATCCAACCTCCCCAAAGAACAATTTCAAACTGCTCTGTAACCCTGTCCTGCCCCATAAGCACACTATACGCCCCCTGTTTGACTCACCCACTGATTCAGGCTGAGGTTTCAAGCTGGATTTACTATGTAGGTGAGAAAGGTAGGGGCTGAGAATGGCTGATAGCTTTAAAAATCAACATCTACAAATCAACCATTGCCATTACTAGCAGCAGAAATTTTAAAATGAACATTAAAATCTATTTCTTGAGAATCCTGAAAGGATGGGAGTTTATTAGTTGGATAAAATCAAGATAAAAAAAAATGTCAGCAAAATTCAACCTGACAGAGGTTACAGCAAGACCAAAACATATTCCTCCCTCATGGAAAAGTCAGGGTGCACACAGTTCCAAGTTGGTAGGTGGGTGTGGCTCCATTAAGTTTCTGCAAGTCCTTCTACCATCCCTAGGGTGTGGCCTTCATCTTCAGGGTCTAAGTCAGCAACCGTGTTCTAGACAGTAGGGCAGAGAAAGGAAGGAAGACAGGGCAAAAGGCATAGTCCAGCAGGCTCTTAAGGTGGGTTCCTGAAAGTGGCCACGGGACACTTCCTCTTACATTTCCTCAGCCAAACTTTAGTTTGTGATTGCAGCTAGTTGTGGGGAGGCTGGTAAATGTATTCTTTCTTCTCTGCACTTCTGTGCTCAGATACAAAATCTACAACTAATGAAGAAAAGAAGTGTGTGTATTAGGGACAGTCTCTGCCACAGATGACTTCAGTGCTGGTGTCTGGTCCCTTCTCCCTTCATTTCCCTCCTTTGCATTATCTTGAGCACCAGGGCACGAAGCCAGGAGAGGCGGAAGGCTCCGGTTCCCCTGAGCCATAGAAATTACTGGGAGAAGGAACAGGAAGGGAAAGCAAGCAGAAAGATTGAGGACATTTCCGTCCTCCCTATCAAGTTGCTCTACAATGGAAATATCATACAAGAAGCAGCCACCAGGCAGGTTTTAGAACATGTAAGAGGAAAGATTAGAGAAAAAAAAACAACATAAACTAGGTTGAGAACAGGGACCATGCCTTCCTATACAATTATATTCTTGGTGCTTAGAATACAACCTATAGTGTAGTAAGCATTCAACACTATTAGTTGAATTGGGGAGTAAAAGGCTAACTTTTTAGGGAGTGATAGTGCAATAACCTACATGATTTAGGGGTAAGGAAGTTGAGATATCTTACTGCTCTGGACCCTGAGAAGGATGCTGACTGTTCCTTGTGGAAAGTGACCCCTTGTTTATCTTACACTATAAACACTCTGATAAGGCAGACAGGATTGCTGATTTGATATTGCTGAGCCTTGCCCTCACTGTATAAGTGCTATTTGTCTGCTATGGCTGGGGAGGCTTTGTGACTCTGGGCTCCTTGCCAGGTGTCAGCATGTCATTGTTGAAGGTCCACAGACTCCCTTCCAGAAAGAGCCATTTCCCTTTTCAGCTCAGCTGTTCTGGGAGAAATTAAAGTGCTGTGGTTAGAACTGCTTCATTCCTGTCCACTACTGGCAGGAAAGCAGGGAGAATTGCAGGGAAGGTGCCAGCTGCTGAGTGGGGGATTGAGGGTAGGGGGGATGTTGGGGGATGGGAGAACTCAGGGGGTTCCTCCTGGAAGCTTCAATGGGGGGAACAGAAGGCAATTTGGGGGGGAGGTCCTCAGAATGACCCAAGACATTTTCCCAAAAGTCAAAGAAATGTGATGCAATAGTAGTGAGCAGCTCTCTATGTACTGAAATGGAGCTCTCAAGTCATGACGGAAAGAGGGAAAAGCCAGGTGCAAAGGAGTATGTATAGTACGCTACAGTCTGCATAGGGAAAAATAAACATATGTGCATGCAAAAATATTTGTGAATTCAAAGGCCATCTCTTAGAAAATACTCAAGAAAATGTTAACTGTAGTACCTTTCTATAAAGGGGATTCTGTTACTGCAAGATGTGGAACAAAATATTTCATTTCACGTTATACTCTTGTGTAGTGTTTATTTTTCTTTCTTTCTTTCTTTCTTTCTTTCTTTCTTTCTTTCTCTTTCTTTTTCTTTTCTTCCTTCTTTTTTTTTTAAGTAGGCTTCACTCACAACCCAGAGGTCAAGACCCAGCTGAGATGAGGAGTTGGACACTTACCTGACTGAGATACCCAGGGACCACTCCTAGGACCTTGTATAAGTTTTTCAGTGTTAAATCACATGCAAAACAAAAACAAAACAAAACAAAAACCCAAAAAACTACTCAAGGGGTGCCAGGGTGGCTCTGTTGGTTGGGTGTCTGATTCTTGACTTGGCTCAGGTCATGATCTAAGTATTGCGGGATTAAGCTCCACATGGGGTTCCCCACTCGGCAGGGAGTCTGCTTGAGAGTTTCTCTGCCTCTCCCTTCTTCTTCCCCAGCTTGGTTGCTTGCTGTCTCTCTCTCTGTCTCTCTCAAATAAATAAATAAATCTTTAAAAAATACCACTCAAAATAGGAAATAAATAAACATTATATAATAATAACACACAACCAAAAAAGAAATTACCAGAATCATTGGTTGAAGCAAGAGAGATTGAGGGAGGGAACAGCAGATAGGAATAGGAAACAAGGCTATGAAGTGAAGAAATGCCAGAAGCCAGGACAGTGTAATGGGAGCAGGCCAGAAGGAGAGCAGGAGCAGGAGAATATCGCAGATAAGGAGACGTTTCTGGGTTGGGAGTTCACAATGAAGGGGGTTAGGAGCAGACTCCTATATTTCATCCCCCAGGAAAACCCCACCATAGTTCACTTAAAAAAGCCCAAAATACTCAATTTTGTAAAATGCACAGCATTGTGTTCCTGCCAGTTTAAATGAGAGGACAGGATGAGGGACAAGTCTTTTTAGCTGGAGCTTTACTGTGCGTCTGTCCAGGTCCTGGTGGCATTCGGTGCCACCTGCTAGCAGATAGCTGTGTCAACTGAAATACTCACAGGGTGATTCTGGGTTCTGTGGCTGATTCAGATATCCAAGAAAGGAGGGACAAGCCCAAGATCTCTTAGCTGGTTAGTATCCAGCTGACCTGGGGTAAATGGCTGGGGGAATTCCAGGAAGTTGGAGGCCATATTTTCTTGACTTCACTGCCCAATCTGACATTTTCCCCATCCTCTGAGGAAGATAAGAATTTTAACTTGCCTCCTTTGAAAAGGAAGAGGAGGGCTAAAGGAGGGGAGAAAGGAAGCACCAATCTCCATAGATCTAAACTGGTATTATGTACAAATTCACATTATCTATGGCCGGATTTTAAGGTCTGTAGAAACTAAAAGGCAGTGAGAAGGCTACATGTTGAAGCAGAGAAATCCAGCCTAATGACATAAAAAGATAAGTTTCTGGCCTCAAATGTTTCATATTATAAGAGGAAAAATTATTCAAGGTGTGGTACTAATGTAAGGGGATGCTGCTAAGGTCTTGCAAAGGTGTCTGCAATAGAAACAGCAAATATGACGTGATCCCATTTATGTAAAATTACAGATTTCTATGTGATTGTGAAATATACCTTTAACATTGTTGATGAACATCAATGAAGCTTTCCATTTGAGATGTTGGAAAAAACAATAAAGAAAGCTAAAAATGAAGAATATCATAAAGGTAACAAAATTACTCAATCTTAAAATAGGAAAAGAGCAGTATTGGGGCACCTGGGTGGCTCAGTTGGTTAAGCAACTGCCTTCGGCTCAGGTCATGATCCCGGAGACCCGGGATCAAGCCCCACTGCTCAGCGGGAAGCCTGCTTTTCCCTCTCTCACTCCCCCTGCTTGTGTTCCTTCTCTCTCTGTGTTTCTCTCTGTCAAATAAATAAATAAAATCTTTTTTTAAAAAAAGAGTAGCATTAATGAATAAAACTAAATCAAGAAGCATAAACAAATAGAAGAATGTCCAACAAATATAATAAAGGGATAACATAATTTCTACATGTATCAAGGACAATATTATGAAAACATTGAACAATGTATTTCTGAATATTCTCTAAATCATGTTCCCCAGCAGCTGTTCTGACATTATGGCTCCAGGGAATGTGGCCAAATGTCCACCATAAGAAGAAGGAGGAATTAACAATGGAGAAGTGATTTCCGGACAAGAGGGGAAATCAAAGAAAACCTTTCTGGTTCTGGGCAGAAAGAGATGAGAGAGAGATACATATAATATCAGGTGCCAGTGTCCTTGGGTTTACCCATCTCCACATTTGCATTCTAATGTTAAAATGGGGGAAGATGGTAGGGAAAAATTGCCCCTTCCAATAGAAAGCCTAAAATAAGGGAGTGTGTATTTCTCTTCCCCTTTGGTACTCTAGAAAGATGCCTCTCACAAGGACTCCTACATCATTTTAAGGGAGAGAGGTGGCATGGAATGCTTATCAGAGGGACAACTAGAGGAGGTGCTCCCCCATTCCCTTCCCTGGTTTCTCTTGTGGGATACAAGGACTCTACAAAGTCTCTTGAGCTCTCAGGAATGTGTGGGATAGGCAGCTTATTTGAGAACCAGTGAGGTGAGCCAGCCATAGGACCACCACAGTGAAAGCCAAGTGACCCCAAAGTAGGGGCCATAGTGGAGATGTGGTCTAGGGCTTCACACACTATGGCTTTTGGACCACCTCACCCAATAGTCTGTTAGAATGGCAAACTCTCCGCTCTACCCTAGAGCCAGAATCAGAATCTGTGGGTGTGGTGCCAGGGAATCTGCTTTGACAGGCTCTCCAGGGCTGTCAGCTCAAAAAATGCCAGTGAAGATAGGCAGGAGGATGATGGAGAAATGTCTAGACTCAGAGGAGTTGGGAGTGGGAAGCTCAGTTGGCAGAAAGGGCCTCGCAAAGACTTTGGGTGCCTGCTGGACCCCATAGCCAGATGTGACAAAGTACACAGCTGGTGGACCTGCCCAAGGACCTACCCTTCCATGTCCCCAGTGCACACTATGCTCCCATCTTTCCAGATCCCTCCTTCAGAAGTAGAAGACTGAATATTGATGGATGATTTATCTCTAATAAGAAACATAAGCCAGAAGAGAGTTAAACGTTGAAATGGCAGGTCAAACTTGCGGCCAGGTCACCTGGGCCCCAGCTGCTGCTTGTCATCTGAGACAGCACTGAGAAGGCGAGGTCATGTCAGAGGCCCCTCTCCTTTCCCACACCCGTAGAGCCCCCAGGGCCTCTTCTCCTGACACCAGTCATACAGAAAAGGCACACTTCCATTTTCTAAATAACTTCATAGGTGTAACAGTTTTTATAAATGTCACATACAAACATGGCTAGGAGCACTAAGAGAACCATGACAATAGTGAGAAAGCAAAACCTTGTCACCCTTCTGACCACACCCAGCTCTCCCTGAGCAACCACTTTTAATTCCAACATTAGTCTTAGACATTCTCTCTTTACTTACTATAGATTTTAGCTCTATTACATCACCTTCTCTTCCCTCCATTCTCCCAGTATAGCAATATTACTATTTTGGCTAAATCAATAAAGAGAATACTTTATTATGTCTATGTTGACAATGTCCTTTGTAGAGCTAGGAAGTATGTTATGACTACAAATCCTTTCTTATATAGCTTTGTGTCTTTCTCTCCTGGAGTCCTAACATGCTTCTTTTTCTTTCATTAAATGAGAGTCACAAAGACAAGGCCTCATGGTATGAGGTATGGAGTTACCTCCTTTTTTCCCAGGAGACAGAGAACCCTCCCTGTGCATATGTCTGTCTACTCTGACCTGGCCTGCTGCCTTGATGTCATTCAGAGGCTTTGATTAGGGCAGTGGAGGAAAAGTTTTATCTCACAGAAGGTGGCAATTAATACTTCTCCCTAGAATCCAAAGAGCTCTGAGGAGATGAGCCCCTCAGGGTATGACCCTCCCTGAGAGGATGAGGCCACTCAAGGCGCAACCCTCTCTGAGGGAAGAAGGCCCTGCAGAGCATGACCCCCTTTGAGGAGAGGAGGCCCCTCAGGGCATGACCCATGGCCTAATCCTACTGTGGGCTTCCTGCTTGTACCTGCCTCACTGTGGTGATGTCTTTCTTTAAACCTCCATCCACCATTCGAACAACACCCCCCCCAACTGAGGAACAAGACCTCATTCCCCACGCCTATCCTTTTATACAGCTCCAGCACCTTTCCCCAAGTCTGGATCTTTCATTCCAGGGAGTCCCCTGGGGAACTCCTACCCCATAACTCAGTCCCCTGTGAATCCTGGGCCAGGAGGTGCTTTGGTCTTCAGAGGCCAGTGGTGGAGGTGCCTGCCATCTGGTCAGCTTTCCTTTGTCACATTCCTACCAGCGTGAACTTGGGCTGTTCTGCTTCTCAAATGAGGCAGCCATTAAATCCAGCACCAACACCCATATGTACCATGGACAAATACCGATGTTGATTGTCAGGGACAGTGCCCAAACCTACAATGAGGAAAGAGCTCTTCCCTGACCGGTCTTATAATTAGTAACACATCTCTCTTCTTCCTGGGAGTCAGTACGCTGCATCATTATGGGATATCCTGTTTGGTTATGTCCTTGGAGCTGGCCTGAAAAATAAAGAAGCCATATGATGCTTTGGAGGGGCCCCCTGGAATACCCTGAGAGGGGCTGTGAAACAACCCTTTCAACAATGCCTTCATTTCATTCTCAGCCAAGAGCCTTTGGTCCCCCAAGTACTTCTGAAGGAAAAGGAGATAATGGCCAGTTCTTCCCATACAGGGATGTGTGGTATATTTCCAATTTTACATATATTGGAAAAAAAGAAACTGGAGGGAAAGGCACCTGTGTGTTAGCAGTAGTTATCTCTGGGTATGGACAGAAAAATGATTGTTTTTCTTTTTTATACTTTTCTGCATTTTCTTATTTTAAAAAAGTTATCTACCATGAGATGCTATCTAATAAATGTTTTTAAATATTAAAAAAAACTCTATAATCTATCTATCTATCTATCTATCATCTATCATCTATCTATCAAGAGGCAGAAGTAAAAGTGCCCATCCTGTGTTTGAATTGGAAGTAGATCTATTTGGATGCATCTGACCACTGGGGAGCTAGAAGCAGAGGTCACTTTGCAAGAACGGGCACCGCAAGATGGCAGAGACTGGTCACTGTTGAATGCCCTGTGAAACCCAGGCAAAGCCCATCCCAGTGGAACTGAGGTGCTTCAGCAAGCAGCCAGCAGGGTGAGTGGGTCTGAGTGGCTCAGCTTTCCCTGCATGGGGAAATGTCATTAAAATTCAGCAGGACAACAGGATGCTCTCTTAAAATTTCCTATTTGGAGGAGGGTAGTGGCATTTTCTATCTCCTGATCTGATTTTTAGAGAAGACAATTCAGAGGAAACCTTGTCACTACAACACTTCTCTTTATAACATAGAGATAAAAATGAGGTTGAGAATATTTGTGTTTTTTTAAAAAATATTTTTACTTATTTGTTTGACAGAGAGAGACAGAGCGAGAGACAGAACACAAGCAGGAAGAATGAGAGAGGGAGAAGCAGGCTTCTTGCTGAGCAGGGAGCCTGATGCAGGTTTCGATCCTGGGGCTCCAGGATCATGACTTGAGCTGAAAGCAGATGCTTAACGACTGAGTCACCCAGGTGCCCCAAAAGTATTTGCTTCTTGACTTCAAGTGGACATCTGATAACCAGAGACCCATAGGTCCAGGACATGAGAGGTGCTAGTTCTGGCCTCCTCCCTGATGATCAAGTTCCCGACTGGAACAGGGTCCACCTGCAGGAATCCCTCCCCTCTCATCCACTCACCTGTGCATTTTGAAATCATACTTTGGGTGTCCATTATGCACCAGGCACTGCTCTAGATGCTGAGCATTCAACAGTGACCCAGACTGTCATCCTGGGGTGCCCATTCTTGCAAAGGACCTCTGCTCCTAACACCCTAGTGATCAGATGTGTCCAAATAGACCTACTTCCAATTCAAACTCAAGATAGGTCCTTTTACCCTTGATACTTGATAGATACATAGCCAGATAGAGAGATAGTATTTTTTTAATATTTAAAATCATTTTTGAGACAGCATCTCATGCCGTCTAACATCCTTTTTAAAAGAAGAAAATGCAAGGGCACCTGGGTGGCTCAGTTGGTTAAGCAACTGCCTTCGGCTCAGGTCATGATCCCGGAGATCCGGGATCGAGTCCCACATCGGGCTCCCTGCTCAGCGGGAAGCCTGCTTCTCCCTTTCTCACTCCCCCTGCTTGTGTTCCCTCTCTGGCTGTGTTTTTCTCTGTCAAATAAATAAAATCTTTATAAAAAATAATAAAATAAAATAAGAAAATGCAGAAAAGTATTAAAAAGAAAAATGATCACTTTGATGCCATACCCAGAGGTAACAACTGCTAACAGATGGGTGCCTTTCCTTCCAGAAGGGTTCCCATCCCTTAGAGCTACCAGGTTCCACTCTGTACCACTCAAGTGTGGATGGGGATACTTCTGAATCCCTTTGGTTCATGTGGGTAACTCAGAGAGATTGCTGCAGCCTGTTGTGAGGTAGGGCCCAGGAGCTGAAGAACAGAACTGTTTAATTACAACGAGATTCTTTTATGTGTAGATGTCCTTTGTGAGAACATCTTGTAGATGTCCAGAAACTTCAACAATATCAAATTGTGGGGAAGATTAGGATGCCAGATTAGGTCTCACAGGACTGGAAAACCTCTCTAGAAGGCACCTGCGGATCCAGAGGAAGTCACAGGGACAGCTGACACATTACACAGATAATACCATCCTTCTCCTGGCAGTTGGTACTCAGAGAAGAATGAGCTCAGCTGTCATCTCAGGGTGTTAGAGCCTCTTCCCCAACCTCTTGATGAAGACCACAAGATCCAGGTAAGGATCCAGCCCCAGAGAAGTGTCCAGCAGAGAAAGCGAGTTGGAAACCAGGTTGAATAGACAAGGACAAGAGAAGGGGTAGCTAGGGATTCAGTGGGCACCCAACAAGAGGCTCAACTGTGACACAGTTGGTGGGTGAGGCCACGATGTCCTCCTGTCCTGGCTGGAAATACTTCAGGATGTGGGTGGGGCTGCCTCTGCAGAGGAATGTTTCTGACACATCCACAGGGAGGGCCTGGGGCACTGAGGCCTTATCCATCTTGTCTTTCCAGCTCTACTTCAATGAATATGGAGACATGCTAAGTAGTGTCTCCCTTTTACTGTCAAAAATTTGCATTTTTTTCCTTCAGTGACCTGCATCACTGGCATGGTAAAGATAATAATACTACTAATAGCTAAAGTGTATTGAATACTTTCCACAGGCTAATTACATAACATACGTAATTGTATATGATCAACCCTATTATTCCCATTTGACAGATGGGAAAGGCTCAGGCTTATAACTGATGCCCCGAAATCACAGAGCTAGTGAAAACAGTGTGAATGCAGATAATCTGAGTTGACATTTAACCACCACACTATTACCTTACCATTAAAGTTTCTTCCCTAAGTCTGTTTATTGCTGAACCAACCACATCTCACACTTCAAGGGAGGCTCCTGGTCTTAGTTTGTGAAGCCCATTCTATTCACTGGGGACCTAACCACACACCAGGAAATCTCTAGACTGCTGTCAAGCACTGGCACTCTTAAGTCACTGTCTTAGCACATCGCCAGTTCACGTCTTCAGGGGTGACCTTACTTTCTCCCACTGAGTAGTAGGGTAGCTACCTGCTGGCTCTTTCTAGCACCACGAGGAGCTCCCATCAAGGCTGAAGAAGTGGGTATGGAGGAAGCAGTATCCCCTGGCTTCAGTCAGACCACTAAAACAGTAAGTAATAAAAAGTGTTACCTAATCCAGATGGCCTTCAGTTCTTCTTAGGTAGGTCAAGGGCTTCAGTGCTGTCAACATTTTGGAAATAGCAGCATCCAGAGTATAAGGAGCCGGAGCTTTGAACTGAAAGAAACCTGGAATTAAATTCTTTCCCCACTGCAGGAGCTGACTCATGGGAGTTCGAGAGAGCTAACTGTGTGCAACTTTTCCCAACTGTGCTGATAGCAAGAGCTTAACTATGGTGGAAATATTTGTACCACAGAACTAGGTAAATACTAAGACTTGGGGCTCTCTAAATTATTCTAAAAATAAGGCTTATGAGCACACCACTGGCCCAGGCTGTCAGAATAAGATATAGACAATGTCAACGTCTCTCATTTAGGCCTCTGGCTTTTAGTTGGTGGTTTTCTGACTACCTCTATACCACACAGAGAAAGTGGAAATTAACATGATAGGTATATTTGTTATGTATCCCTGTGTAACAAATTGCCCTGACATGTATTGGCTTAAAGCAGTAGTATGTTTTATCGCTCATAGTTTCTTTGATCCAGGAATTTGGGAGAGTCTTGGCTGTGTGGTTCTGGCTTGGGGTCTCTTAGAAAAGTGCAGGTAAGATGTCATCTGGATTTCCAGTTGTCTGAAGCCAGAGGTGGAGGATTTGAGCAAAGCTGATTCACGCCTATGACCAGCAACGTCATGCTGGCTGTTGCAGGAGGCATCAGTTCCTGGTCCCATGGACTTTATTATTGGATTGCTTGAAGGTTTTTACCCTGTGAAGCTGGGTTCCTCCTGAAAGAATAACCCAAGAGAGCAAGATAAAAGCTGCAATGTTATTTGATGACTTAGCTTTGAGAGTCAGATTTAAATTCTGCATTTCCACAATATTTCCACAGTTGGTCACACATCAGCCCTTCTCTATGTAGAAGAAGACTACAGTGGGGTGTAAATGCCAGGAGGAAAAATTATTTGAAGATTTTGAAGGCGGCCTACCAAAAAAATTTTTTTAAAGATTTTATTTATTTGACAGAGAGAAACATAGCCAGAGAGGGAACACAAGCAGGGGGAGTGAGAGAGGGAGAAGCAGGCTTCCTGCCGAGCAGAGAGCCTGATGTGGGACTCGATCCCAGGTCTCTGGGATCATGACCTGAGCTGGAGGCAGTCGCTCAACCAACTGAGCCACCCAGGCACCCCATGTCTCTCCAAAATTCATATAGAGAAATTGTAATTTGCTCATCTAAGAACACTGGTAGCAAATCATTTTCTCCTAAATCCCATGGCCACCTGCCTGATATCTGCAGCAAAGTTTTGTTTTGTTTTGTTTTTTCCCTAAGCAATAAAAAAGGGGGATGGCCATTGAATGGGCAAACAAATGACAGTGTCTACCACATTATACACTCTCCAAACAAGAAACCCTTCTTGTGTCCACTGGACGATTGGCCTCTACATGTTTCCTCCTAGCTTATTAACCAGAATAAATTGCTCTAATGTCTTTTACGCTTGGTTTGCACAAGCCAACTTTGTGTCTCTCCGAATAGACAGCCTTTTCATGAGTTGGGGCTGGATCTCTGAGCAGAGAGAGAGAGAGAAAAAAAAAAACAAGGCTGATGTGCAAAAGAGAGTTTCTTTGCCTCTGAGGAGACACGGGTAAATGCTTCTACCGCATTTGGCCTGATCACAGGTGCATAAATCTGAAGCTGCTGCTTGCTGGGTTAATATCCAGGTGGAAAGAAAGTGTTCTGTGACTGCTCCCTAGGCAGTTGTCTTTGGAAGTATTTGAAACATTTTCAGAGCAGTGTACATGAAGCAGGAGAGGTAAAAGCATTTTTTTTATAACAAAGTATTTATGCTTATTAACATTTGATTCCTTGATAATATAATGGCACAAATGAGTTCCTAGGTAAGAAGGTACTGTGCCCTTCACATCACAGACTGTGTTTTTCACCTAAACTCTAATATGGAGAGCTCAAAACAATAAGTGGTTAACAAATCTTCCCCTTATAAGAAGATTTGGATAAAGCAGATACCATGAGGTCCTCTCTGTATTCCCTCCAATGCCTAAATTGAAAACTTAAATCCAAAGATTCTCAAATAGAAAAATGCGTTTTCCTCCTAATAGACATAGAGCTGAGTCTGAGACAGAAGGCTTTGAAAGTAGCTTTCTTTATGAATCAGATCATTTGTCCCATCCACCTATAATGAGTGTATTGTGTAGAAAATCACACCGTGAACAAGATGTGCCAGACTCCATTGAGCCATTTGTGATGGAATCACTAGACAGACGATTAAAGAACTGTGTTGCACAGTGGTGTTGACTTCAGCAAGGTGTGAAGTGAGTCCCTCCTAATTACCACTAAGATAGAAGGGAGGGATGGGGGCTGGATGGCAATATCACAAGGTTAGTCATAACTGGTTTGTTTTCAAACGGTCCCAAATGACAATCTCTACTGACCTGAGTAAAGTTCCCTGTCTCTTCCTAGATACTGTTAAATGTATTCTTGTCAAAAGTCCCTTATAACAGAGTCTTTTGCAGAGAAAATGTTTTTAATTTTGATAAAGTCAGATTTATGAGATTTCCTTCCTTTCCTTTTGGTGTCTAGTATAAGAATGCTTTGGCTGGTTCTACAGCCTGTAGATTTTTCTCCCTAAGATTTTTTTTTCTACAAGTTTTATAGTTTTACACTTTATATTTATGTCCATAGCCCATTTTAAGTTGATTTTTATACACAATGTGACACTTAGGTTAAGTTTTGTATTTATTTATTTGTTTATGCCTACAGATGTCCAGTTGCACCATTTATGTATGCTTCTGCACCCTTGTCAAGAATCAGGGGGCCAGGTACCTGCATGGCTCAGTGGGTTAAGTGACTGCCTTTGGCTCAGGTCATGATCCTAGCATGGCATGGTCCTGGGACTGAGTTCTGCATTGGGTTCCCTGCTTAGGGGGGAGTGTGCTTCTCCCTCTGCCTCTACCCCTTCCCCTTGCTCGTGCTTTCTCTCTCAAATAAAATCTCTTAAAAAAATCAGGTGGGCATATGGGTATGGGTCTTTTTCTGAGTTCTCTGTTCTGTTCAGCTGATCTACATGACTGAACTTCTGCCAGTACTACATAGTCTTGATTCCTGTAGGTCTATAATAAGCCTCGAAATTGGGTGAAGGATTTCCTCCAGTTTATTCTTCCTTTTCAAAAAAAAATAAGGTATATAATAAGTTCCTTTGCCTTTCCATATACAGTTTTTAAAAGCCTGTATCTATAAAAAATTTTGCTAAAAATTTTTTTGCTAGGATTTTAGTAGGAATTGCATTATACTTGTTTATCAGTAGGGAGAATGAACACCTTTACTGTGTTGAGTCTTCCAATTAATGAACAAGATGTGTCCTTACATTTACTTAGGTCTTTTTTTATTTCTTACATCAGCATTGCACAATTTTTAGCATGTAAGTCCTATATATATAGTTAGATTTGCAGTTAAGTATTCCATTGTCTTTGAGCAATTGTAATTGGTATTGTATCTTAGTTTCACATGCTAGTTGCTAATATATAGAAATACAACTGATTTTTATATGTTTTCCTTTTCCTTTCCTTTTTTAAAAAAGTAGGTTCCATGCCCAGCATGTGGCCTGCCCAACATGTAGCCTGAACTCATGACCCTGAGATCAACACCTGAGCTGAGATCAAGAATGGGACACTGACCCGACTAAGCCACCCAGGCCTCCCTGTGCATTTTTCTTTTATCCTATAATCTTGCTTGTAGGATATTTGTTAGTTCTAAGAGTATATTTGCACATTTGTTGGAATTTTCTATGTAGACCCTTTGTCATCTCCAAATAGAAGCAGTTTCATGTCTTCCTTTCCAATCTGTATGCTAATTACTTCCTTCTCTTGTTCTTGTTACACTGGCTAAAACTTAAACAGCACTATATTGAGTAAGAGTTATGAAAGTAAACATCCTTACTTTGCTCATGGTCTTGGGGATAAAGCATTTATTTTTTCATCTCTAAGTATGATGTCAGCTCTAAGATTTTTTTTTTTTAGCCTTGGAAATGAGTTTTTTTAATCTATCTATTTATTTATTTATTTTTATTAACATATATTACTTATTTCAGGGGTACAGGTCTGTGATTCATCAGTCTTACACAATTCAGAGTGTTTACCACAGCACATACCCTCCCCAGTGTCTATCACACAGCCACCCCATCCCTCCCACCCCCCTCCACTCCAGCAACCCTCTGTTTGTTTCTTGATATTAAGAGTCTCTTATGGTTTGTCTCCCTCTCTGGTTTTGTCTTGTTTCATTTTTTCCTCTCTTCCCCTATGATCCTCTGCCTTGTTTCTCAAATTCTACATATCAATGAGATCATATGATAATTGTCTTTCTCTGA